>PVIA01004852.1:0-127916 GCA_004024845.1 Tonatia bakeri | reverse complement strand
CCCAACCGCACAATTTTCTACTAATTCTTTCCTCCAAATCACTGATTTTTGTTGTCATTGTTTCATTTCCCATCCCTAACCTTACTTTGTTACTTGGCTCTTACCTTTTGAATTCTTGATTTACTATTTTTAGTTGTATTTCTATCTGTTTTCAGTGTGAGTTACCTGATTTTTTTTTAAGCAGCAGGACTTTAATTGAAAAGAAAAATTGTTTATGGTATACCCTGTGCAAGAATCTTAACACATACCCTTAGCAAGTTGTGGCCTCATCAGGATGTTTGTATGTTTCCTTCAGGATTTTAGGCTTTTTTCCCAGAATTTTAAAATTATAAACATGACAATAGTCTTTAAACATCTAATGTTAGTGAAATAATGAGGCCTGTCCAGAAAGTATCCATCTATGCAATATGAAAAATAGAGACATTTATGGAAGAAGATACAATGTACAAGAAACATTGTACACAGGACAGTGACACCTCAGTCCCCTTCAAAGGTGACACCTTGGGACCTCACACAGTTCTCCCAATTGCCATCAGCTACTCTGATGTATTTTTCTGATTCTCATTAATAGTCTGAAATCTCTTCTCTTTCAAAGGTGATTTTAGTTTTGGGAAAAGCCATAAATCACAGGGTGATAAATCTGGGCTGTAGGGGATGCTGAGTCACCTGGGTGATCTGATGTTTTGCCAAAAAACTGCATGAAAAGCGATGCATGAGTGGGCACGTGGTTGTGATGTAGCTGCTAATCACCAGGTGCCCATAGCTGCAGCCTTCTGAATCAGCTGAACAGTTTCTGCAGAGGAATGTTCGAGGTTAGTGCAAAATTGAATGCAGATACATTGCTCTACTGAGTCATTTTGAATGTGACAGCCACACAGTACACACGCTGACTCAACATTGTCCACCACCCCCACTGCTTAGTACAGTGGAGTCGTCATTGTTCATACATGCACATTCCAGTCCACTCTCCTTGGCTGCCAGACTACATCACTGTCACACAAACCGCTCTTGTCATATTAACAAGGGCTGGGCGTTTTCCAGAAAGACCACGGTGTTTTTCCTAACTGTTAGATTGGCCGCGTTCTCTTCTGAGGCAGAACAATCTTGACCCTTGGAGTTGGAGGCAAGAAAGCTTTAAATGATTTATGTTCTACAGTTTGTCCCTTAGTGGGTCTTCTGCCTCTCTAGGTTTTAGAGAGAAACTTTTGTGCTATTTATAAAATTAGGAGACTCAAATATCATGTCCCTTGAGATCCCTGACTTCCAGCTCTGGTTATGTGCCACTGAACTGTGGTTTTGTGCCACCCTAGTGAGTTTCTAGTAAGTTTAAGATGACACAATATTGAAAATGCCTCATGGGAAAATATACGTGGTGATTTAAAATACACAAGTATGCCATATGCTTTTCTCTCTCTGTTTCTCTGCGTGTTTTAAAGGCATCATTTTTTTTTCAGATAAGTATTGTCAAAGTGTTCAGGAAAAAGTAGATCGCATTCATTGCTTTACACTTAGAAAAATTTTGGATTTTTATACCAGTTCCAGAGGCTTTCTTAGCAACCCAAACGGATCGGAGTAGCCGTAATTAGATGACAGAATCACTGTCCTTTAATATGTTAGGGTCGTGTATCTCAAGCTTCATGTTTCAGTTTTAAGCATCTTTCCGAGCACAAGAAAGTCAATGCGGGCAACAGGACACCGTTGGTGAACCAGAGCCTCGACGGTGGTGACAGGAGACCTCGGACCTTGTCACGGAGTCGTGCCAGTGTGTGGGTGGGTCTGCAGAACCGCCACCACTGGAGCGGCCCTGTCTGCGTTCTTTGCCCCTCCATCTATTTCCATGCTGTCAGTTTCTTCTGGAAATGACTGCCCCAGGCATTATTTCTGCAACGTGGGTGCCTGAATTCTTAATCCCAGGCTCCTGTGCTGCCCTTGGCCTTCTGGCCTCCGTGTTCCTGCCTATCGTCCTGGACGTTGGCTCTTGCTGTGGTCACCTCGGGCAGCTGCAGAGGCAGGCAGCTCTGTGCTTCAGTTGGCCCTTCCCTTCTTCTTGCCGACCCGTCTGTTCACTGCGCATCTGAACTCCCTGGTTTGGGAGTTACCTTGATTTCTCAGCTGAGTGGTTGGGTCTCCTGGGGGTCAAAACTAACACTGGTTAACCAAAAAAGAGGATTGATTTTCTGTTTCGGGAAATGGTTTGTAGAATTAGTTGTTTGTACTTCCTAATGCAAATCCACAAATGTTCCAATATATGGTGAATCCAGGAGAGCCATTCTCCCTGTGAAACCCTGGGTTGCTATTTGGACTCAGTTCTTAAAACCTGCATAATAAAGAACAAAACTGCTTATGATGTATGTCCCCAGGAGTGTAAAATCCATGCACCTCTCTTTCTGAACCTGAATTAGCTCTGGTGCTTTGAAAGTCCTGAAGTTAGTAACAACAACAAACAGGGGTGACAGAAGAGTCCAACCACTGGGTGGGACAGAAACTTGGAGGTGCTCACGTGCAGGGTAGTTTGTGACCCTTCTTCATGAGTTCCTTTCGTTTAAGGTTGAACTGAGTCACCAAAATACACGTGGAATTCCTCATCCTCAGTTACCATGCATGTGACTTTATTTGAGGAAAAAAAAAAGACTTTTGCAGATGATTGAGTTACAATGAGGCCACATGGTTGGGTCCTGAGAAGAAGGAGAAATTTGGACAGAGAGACAGGGACATAGGCAGCGTGGAATCTGTTTCCACAGGCCAAGGGAAGCCAAAGTTTGCCACGTCCGGCACACTACTCGAACTTGGGAAAGAGGTGTGGCTCACATTCCCACCCACAGCCCTCAGAGGGACATGACCCTGAAGACACCTTGACTTTGGACTTTGATTGTTCCAGACTATGAGACAAAAGAATTCTGTGTAAGCCACTCAGTCGGTAGTGCCCTAGCAAACTAATATAGGTGACACACAATCTAGTATCCATTTAAAAAGCCAGAGCAACCTAGCTTTCGGGGTCAGGTGCAGTCTAAGCCATGTCTTCAGGACAAATGATTTCCTGCAGAAAGGATGCAGGGCAAGGCTGCAAACTGTTTACAGCCTCACTTGGAAGGTGTCTGAGCAGATCGTTAAGGATCTGTTTTCCACATTGCGGGAGCCCTTGTTAAGTTGAATCTGTATCACAGTATGAGAGATGCCTCAAAGACAGGGGGTCAGAAGCGAAGTACTCGCAGCCCAGGTCAGTGAGTGTGTGTGTTTGCCTCGAGAGGTGAGTGGGTTCGGCAGCCCGGCTCCCCTCTTCTGTAATGATGTGCCAACTCCAGATGCACCGACCCCGTGTCAGCTTGTGAGTCTGGCCGACGTCTCACCCTCCTGCTCATGGATGCCGAGGGTGGTTTGCTCAGCAGCATACTTAATGGGACCATGGGGAATTTGGTTTTCCCGCTAAACGAGTTTGGAATACTGGAATAAAAGCAAAGATTAAGCCTTTAGAAAAAGAATAGAAAAGCCCACAAGTAAAAACTATTCACAGTGAGTTAGACTATATGCTCTTCACTTTTTAATAAATCGATTTTCATAAAAAATTCTAACACTCAAATCTATTTTTGAAGAAAACATATCCAACAGAAAATCAGTTTTCAGATTTTACTAGTAAAGTGTAAGCATCCAGTATTCCTTAAGTGTAACTAAATGAACTCAGAGAGTAGAACACTTTATTTCCACAAAGAGTAAATTTTTAAACGTATGGACCTAAGCTGTCTGGGTGGTGTTGGGCTTTTCTAGACAAGCACTTTGGGGGCTGAGGGAGGGGGACTGGTTCATCTTAGGCATGTGCCTTTGCACTCTTATAAACGATGCTAGTGTTTGTTCAGCTCTCGTGTGCGCGTGTGGGGGCGGGGGGCAGGGCATGGGGGCGCACACACCCTTTGCCCTGCAGGTGTGCAGTTTCACAGGCCCAGGTGGAGCCTAATTGATAAGAGGATTTAGAGACTCCTGAGTAGAGTGTGGTCAAGGACACAGTCTCGGTCAAGAGCACATCTGGCATTGGGGTGTGGAGAGCAGCCACAATGGGTGAGAAAGTCCACTGGTAACTCAAGATCTAGACTCTTCTGTGCTTCACAAACGTGGCTCTGTAAAGAGAAAATCAGTGTAAAAACAGGCAATAGATGGGTCTCCATGGAGACCGCGCCTCCCTTAGCTGAGCACATCTGGTGAATCTAACGCACACGTTCACAAAGTTCACTACGTTAGTGTTGTGCTCACCAGCATTTTAAAATGCCACATTTTACCTTTTTAACCATACCAACATCTTTATTCCGTGTGACTATGAAGAGTACATGGTTACTCGAGGTCATTGCTTCTTGAGATGATTTTAGGGGTAAATCCCAAGACTAATCTAATCAAATCAAAGTTTATTTCATTTCTTAAAACTTTATTTCTTCCATTCTTGGACATTTATAAACCCCCTGGGAACCATGTGTATGTGTGGAGGGAACCACGTGTATGTGTGAAGGGAACCATGTGCATATATGAAGGGAACTGTATGCATGTGTGGAATGTGTGAGGGAACCATGTGCATGTGTGAAAGCCTGTGTGAAGGGAACTGTGTGCATGTGTGAAGGGAACCATGTGCATGTGTGAAGGGAGCCATGTGCATGTGTGAAGACATGTTGGAAGGGAACCGTGTGCATGCGTGAAGAGAACCACGTGCATGTGAGAAAGGAGATGGAGAGAGATGTAGAAGACAATGTTTAACAAAAAGTTAATAACAATGAACTTCTTTACTGATAAGTGTAAAATATTGGTGTGAACTAACTTTTTGTTTGCGATCACTGATTTTGAGATTGATGTAAACGCCATCTCAGCACACTCATGCAGAGCCCAGACCATCCTCCAGACTAACGTGAATTTCTAATAGCTGTTAAACGCATACTCAATTATTGTGGACATGAAGCCTCAGAGCACTATTGAAGGCAATTTTCTCACATGAAACTTAAAAGTTTGGTCTTTTACCTGAAGTAGAAACATTTTTTCCATCAAATTGTCTTAAATATAGAGATGCCAATGGAAGTATTTACAACTCAAATGCATGAATTGCTCCTTTGCTAGCACAAACATTTTGATAGAATTTTAAAAAACCCAGTCCTTTGTAGCTAATGAGTATCCTGGAGTCTGTCTCCCACTGTGTTAAGCAACTCGGTATTCCTCATGGTCCTCCACAGTATCCACTTGTTTAGAGTACCGACCCCTCAGATTCTTCAGTTCTGGAGAACTAATGTCCGGAGAGTCTGTAGAACCTGAAGAATTCCCCGGGGCAGGCTGTCGAACGGTGCATCACCGATGATTACCCTGCTTACCCTGGAGGTCTCAGGTAGGTGCTGTTCCCCTTTTCTGTTGCGCTGAGTGTTTGCCGAGATGGGCACTGGATTTTATCCAATGCCTTTGCGGCATCTGTCGCGATGGTCCTAACTTTCTCCTTTCACTTGTGACTGTGATGAATGGCACTGGTAGCTGTTTTCATAGTAATCCCCTTCGCATTCTTGAAAGTTGAATCTAGTCAGCCAGCAGGGATGTTTTGCTGTGTCACTGGATTTGGCTTTTTAATATTTTGTTGTTTATATCTGTATACCCAAGTGAGGTGGCCATGTGAGTTTCTGTTCCCTGGTCACTTTCTGCTTTTGTTGTCGAGATTATACAGGCATCACAGAGCTGGGAAACAGATCACTCTTTGCTCCTCGCCTGCTTCTCTCTTTCCTTTTTTTCTCTCTCTGGGAAGTTGTCTGATTGAAATATTTTATTTGTTGGAAGCCTGAGAAAACTTTCATCTGAAAAATCGGATTCTGATGCACTTACTTGGATTTTTTAAAGCAAGTAATTTCATTTCTTTGATAGTTGTAGATATATAGGATTATATTTTTATAAAGATATTTTAATTTCCTGAAAGTTTCCAATATGCTGGCAAAAAGTTACTCTTGGAATTCTTTTCATATCTTTAAATTCTGTTATTTACCTATTGCATTTTTATTTTCATTTCTAATAATTATTTGATTTCTCTCTCTCAACTCTCTTTTTAATTTTTTAAACTCACTTGTTTATCTGAGTTATTAGTTTTCCCAAAGAATTAGCTTTGGGCTAATGATTTCCTGTTTAATTTTTACTTTCTATTTAATTTTTTCTTTATTATTACCTTTCCTCAACTAACTTTATTTTGTTTTTCATTGTCTACCTTCCTAGGTAAAATACTTAGCTCATGAATGTATAACCTTTCTTCTGTCTTAATAAAAAAAATCATGTCTTCAAACTTTTAACCAAGGGTTCTCTTATTATATGTGATAATGAGTAAAGGGCCAGTTGGTTAATAGATATTTGTTAGTTTTACTTGGTTTATAAATAAGCAAAATGACTTACTATGTGAGTCTTAAAATATGTATGATTAAATTTGAGTCTTAGAAAACTCTTGTTGTAAATCTCAATGTAAAATATTGAAAGTGAGGTGGACTACACAGATATGTATAAATTCAAACAAAAACATTCTGGAGGTTTGTTGGTGGAATTTACTAATTTACCAAATATGGTAATTCTATTGAACATTTTGTTTCTAACTTTGAAAAGTTTTCAAGTAAACATAATTATGACGTAATCTCATGAATGTGAGAGAAATTGGCCTTTTTTCAATTTGCCATTTTATTTGTCTGAAGGCATTTAACAATGACTTATTCTGTTCGAGTGTATTCATGGGATGAAAGTGAACTTGGCATCGTGTTATTGTTGGTCAGTGTTAGCTGGAAGTAGTATTTGCTAAACTGAGTGTTAAAACGCCCCGTACAAATGCCGTCCTTCTGTCAGGGAAGAACCAAGGTCCTCTGCCCCGTGGCACTACCAGGGCACCGTACTGCTAGTGCTGCTATGAGCTGTGGTCCTAGCACCGGTTGTGTGCTGTGCACAGTACTACGAGAGCTGCTGTGCACTGTGTGGCAGTACTTCTGTGCACTGTGCAAAGTGGTGCTACCAGTGCACGGTGCTAGTACTGCTATGCCCGGTGGTACTGGTACTACCATGCAGCAAACAACATTGTACCTGTGGAGTACTGAGATGCCACTGGTCTGAACTGAGATGTGTCCTAAATGTAAAACACTTCTTGGGTTTTGAAATACTCGTCGGAACAAAAGAATATCAAAAGATCTCATCAACCAATTTTATGTTGATTACATGTTGAAGTGATAATATTTTGGTTATATTGGATTAAATAGATTATCAAAATTTATTTCAGTTGTATCTTCCTACTTTTTTAATGTGGTTATTGGAACCCTAAGTAGCACATGTGGCTCGCCGCTGAGTCCCCTCGGCAGTGCCGATGGAGGTGTTCATTGCTTCAGGTGAGCCTCTCTCTACCGCGACAGATCGGGGCGAGAGACGGAAAAGCCACACTCGGCCTACCGACCCCGGCCGAGGTGCTTTGCCTGTTTTGGAAAGTAGTCTGTTTCCTTCTCTTGCCTTTTGTGTAGCGATTTGATTTTGGCTGGCTGAGTGTCCCCTGAATTGGAGATGACATAAAACATCACAGGAAAAGCTATTGTTTGCTCACATAAAACATGTGAACCCAGTAAGTGTTTTCAGTTGTGAACATCATGAGCAACAATCTGCATGGAAAATACTATGTCTGAGTAGAATGCTTCCAGAATATTTTAAATTTTAAAACAGCTATGATTCTAAGTGACCACGTTTAGATTTTCTAAAGGTACGTTATGAGACTCAGAGGTGTAAGTATGTAGATATTAAGCATATGGGCTTATTCAGGAAGATTAAAGTGTCAATTCCACTTTGCTCATGCTCGCTTTGTTGAAAAGTGTACATTTATGTGGATCGATAGAACATCTGGTGGAGAAATGCTAGACCAGTCTCTGATTTCGAATTAGGTTTTGTGTGGCCCTTGGGCTGATGAGTTTGGAATGCAAGCTTACATTCTACTCTACAGAACAAGCTTTGTGCTCTTCCATTTGAAAATTCTGGAAAACTAGAACCAACAGTTCCATCGACTGCCCCCTCCTCCAATGGAACGAGTACGTGCTCACCTCTGAGAGAACGTGAATGCAGTGGAGCCTCCTACCTGTTGGGGAACCATCACACAGCGTGCTGTGTGGGGTCCATGGATACGGCCATGCCCTAAAATAACTGAAAACAGTGTTGTTTGAAAAATTAGCATTTTGGATAGAAGTTAAATTTGCATTTCATAACAGTGTTTCATTCTAAAATGGTGCTTTGGAAAAGCACATGATTACCTCTGAGCTGAGTGGCCCCTACTCCCTGCATGAAGTGAGTAGTCTGTAGTCGTAATGGCCTGAATGGGTTATGTTACACAATTAGAAATCCTTCCTCCTGCACGGTGTGTGGCTGTCACTGGTGTTGGTTTCTTTCATACACAACATGGCGTGGTGTTTATCTGTGAGTGTGAATCTGTCCATCTGTCTGACTGTCTATCATCAGACCACTTTGAAGAGTTGAAAATATTGGAATAAGTTTTCTTCAATGTGAAAACCCCCCACAGCAATCTTATTTAATAGTCGTCTGGTTCTGTGCCAAAGTGGATATTTACTTCTTGAATAGTAAAAAGCAAAAATGAAGTATTCATTCTGTAAACAGAACACGGGGCCAGAGAGCACTCCCACGCTGGAAAGCTGGAACGCAGACTCTGCCACGCCATGCCGAGAACAATGGCTTTTGTGCCATCATCGCCGGGGCTGGACTGGTCTCTGGCTGTGCAGCCGGGCAGCAGAGAGAGTAATCTGATTGATTAACGACCGACAGTCTCCGGAAGATGTGTTTACTATTGAATGATGCTCTTCTCCTTTTATGGGATCTCACAACTTTATAATATAATGCTGTTTTAAAAGTAGAAAGTAGATTTCTGTCACTCTATAAACTTTTACCTTTCCCCCCCTTTGAGAGGTGTGCTCTGCCTTGTACAAAGAATCAGTTTTCATTAACAGGTACTTAGGAGAGAAATTAAGAGAGACATTTAAAGCAATTTTCTCCTGGAGATAATTCTAGGAAATGATAGATTCATTGGGCAAAATTCAGCACCACAGGTGTCTCTGAATGATTGTTCTGAATCACAGCCAAAGCCCACCCCTCTGGCCAGAGCAGGGATTTTGCAAATGCAACAGCCTGCATTCTGACCATTTGTAATTATTCCTGAGGAGAGCAATTTTATACTTTCTATCAGTGCTGAGGATTGGCATTCCCAGTCCCATAGGCATCACGGTTACAGCAGGGTCATTTTTGGTACCAGAGGGCAAGTGCGTTAGAGAACAGAAGTCTTACCAACCACGTGCTATGAAGAGGCAGAAATATCTCTTTATATTTGTAACGACACGTAAGTGGTTTTATGTCCTTCTCTAATACATTGTAATATAAATATAAGTATTAAATCAAGTATTCATGTGAGTCTTTCTATAATTCTATGGGACTGAGTTAATACAGTGCAATGAGTTTGATGTTTTGTTCCATAATCTATTTGGGGCCCATGAGATCAAACCCTTTCAAAGATTACAAAGCAATTTTTTTATTAGAATAACCTACATGTGCAAAATATTTGATATCCTGATTTTGTCTTCTCAGTTTTGATTGCAAATGGACTTCTCTTTTTAAGATGAAAAGAGGGAGAATAAACTGGTCCAGTTTTTTCAGATAGGCCCTGAGCATTATCATGAAGGTTAATATTGACTTCTGTAAATTTATTTTATAGAAATCATCAAAAATGTATACAAGATCACTGTAAATAATGTTTATATTGCATTTATTTCTAAATGGCAAGAAGTTGGAAACGACATAACTTCCAGGAGAAACATGGTGATTCATTAAAAAATAATTATAGGACATCTAATGTAAGCCATTGCTGTGTGGCTATTTACAGGGTCATTTTGAAGATTGCCTGACCCTTTTTTAAGTGGCAAAATATAATGCTAAGTAAAATAAAATGATCACCATAAATATATCCTGTATGGTGTCGATTTTATATGAGGAAAAATTGCACCAACCACATCATAATTATTTAATCTTAACATTGGGTATATTCTCCTTAGGCAATAGCAGCGTGCTGTCTGTCTGTCTTGTTTGGAGTTGTGAGTGGTTTCCAAACTGCATTCAGAATGACCTGAGTTGCTTCTGCAATCAGAGTAAATCACTGTATCTTTCCAGAAGTCAGAAGCCCCGGGAGGCTGAGCTGTCTCTGCATTTCCGTCCTCTCACCGGCTACCCAGGGCCTTCACCCAGGCCGGTGAGGGCAAGGTTCCGTCCCTATTTCTGTGAAGTTCTTAAAGGTGGGGTTGTCCGTGGCAGGCCTCTGCTGCGGCTTTATTGCTCGCACAGCATGCTCACGCCCTGCTGTCTGCAGGAGTTCTTATTTCCTTTCTGCGTGTCAGGTCCTCGGAGGACTCAAAGATCAGTATCTTTTCTTTTCCTATAAAAACAAACAAAGATTAGCAGTGAATAGCCAGTCTCCGTATGTCTGTTTTCCAGATAAATTAATATGGCTATACCACAGGAAATTGCTACTATCTTTTGTTGTTCTCTGTGTAGGTGATGCAAGGGAGAGCAGTGACACACATAGACAGTTTTGGTATGAAAATTGTATGCAGTTACGTGTACAGAAACAGAGACGGGGCCTGAGTGCACGGCTCTCTGAAGAAGCAGGTCCTGCGCCTACCTTGGTGCTTCAGCGGGACTGGGTCCTGGTTGAAAGAGACCGTGGTTTACTCATGATGAGATATCAATTTATTGAGCAAATTAGAGGACTTCACCGAGGACACTGCCTACCAAGGACAGGTCTAAGGACTGTTTCCGGGAGAGGGGTTGTCCCTCAGCCCCTGGGTCTCCCGGTGGACAAGCAGGCTCCAGGGATGCCCCCCACCCAGAGCCAGTTGCAGCCTCGTGTTACGATCCAGCTTCATGGCCTCCCTGCCGTCCTCAGGGCTGGCATCACCGCTCCCAGAGAAACAGCAGGCTGAGACATGAGCTGCTGTGTATGGACTACTCCACAAACTCCTGCCCAAACTCAGAAACTGAAAGGCCGTGCTCTCTTGGAGCAGAAGGTGGAATCACTGTCCTTACATCTTGGAAGAGCTCTCTTCCCCCAGCAGACTTGTCGTAACAACTGACAGTGATTTTCCTGGCAAGAGCCTCTGTGTGGCATGGGAGCCATGGTTGCCACCAGGGGGTTTGCCGGTCATCCCGAGCCCCAGGTGTGGGAACTCCGGGCCTTGAGCTCTGTATTCCAGCCATGCCCCTGGTGGCATATCCTGTTGCCCACCTTGGCCAACTGTCCCCTTTCTGAAATTAATCTGAAAGTCAGGTCTAACAACTTTACTGCCCAAAAGGGTTTTTCTTATTACACTTCACAAATAAAATTCTATTTGCTGATTTGATGCTCTTAGTTTTCACTGGGCAAATCCTAAACGACATACACACCGTGGGCAATAAAGCTACTACCTGTGCACCATCAAGGTTTCTGTTCGTAACAGAACTTCACGAATCCAAGTGAGAAATGAGTGGCTAGCCCGTCAGTACAGGGCCAATCAGAAATGGGGAGGTAGTCGGGCTTTGGAAACACCCAGGAAACGTATTTTAGAGTAGTTTCCATTTCATTTTTAATGCTTTTTTAGAGCTAACTATGGAATGTAATAATAGCGGGGGAAAACAAGGCATATCCATCTTTAATTTTAATCGACTAAGAAACAACATTAAGTAACGAGTGAATCATGATACTGTGAAATGAGTGGGGAACCTTTTCTTTTACGTCAAGAGCAAAAAGCACTGATACCTGAGCCCTTGTTAGTGTGCATGGGGCCAGGAGGATAATTTGATGAGACATGAAGACGGTCTGCAGTGCGGCTTCTAGTTCGCAGAATGCGCAGGAGTGTGAGGACGTCTGAATGTGTTTCTGCCTCATCAGCTGGACTTGATACAGTGAGCGGGGAAAGGTGCCGAAAAGGCAGTGACTCATGCTGAATGGGGTAAGCAGTCAATGAAAAATTGATTTTCATACTGTCCTAGACTTGGTAACTTTTGGAAATTTGTGTGCTTATTGTGCAAGGACCATAAAGAAAAATATACAGTTCTCCTTAAAAGGCAAATACATTTTTTCTGTACATGACATGTATTTGTTAAAAGTTTAAGCATTTATGGTTTGCAATTTCAGATGCTCTTACTATGTTCCCAACAGGAGTGCAGGGATGAAAAATAACGTGGCTCCAGATTCGCTGATTTCTCTTAGTCGAGCTGAATTTATACACAGACTGGCCAGTTTCTGCCCTGAGTGAGACCGGCCTAGCGCAGGGTGGTGTCCGTCACAAAGCAAGATGCCCTGTGGCAGTTCAGAAAGTGACAGAGTCGGGCTTGCTCACCAGGAAGTTAGACTGTTGGTGGAGTGTGTCGGGAATCAAGCGATGGCCCCAGTGCCATGTAGCCGCACAGTGTTTGTTGCCGGAGCCCGTCACAGTCTGTGACGCTAAGAATTCACCTTTCATAGGTATAAATGCCCTGTCCCGGCATTTTAATGACAGAGAAGTCTGCGTTTCTGTAAATTAATCTGCTTTAAAGTCCCCAAAGCCATGACGACTTTTAGATATTGCTTTGATAAGAGCTTTCTTCTAAAAGCTGTTGGCTGCGAGCCAGTACTCGCACACGCATAAAATCCGCTTTTAAAGAGATGCGGTTCTTTTCCTCTCTGGCATACATAAAGGCTTTTAGAGTTCTTTACAGTAACACTGCACACTTCTGCGTTTTTGTTCAACTCAGAAACACAGACACAAACTATTACTTTAGCGCTTGACATGCCTCCGTCTGAATTATTTAAACATGTTTCTCGTGTGTTTGCTTGTTTGATTTTGTTGTTGTTATCCACCATTTCACACGTCAGCGTTCTCAGCCCTGGGGTATGCTGGGAAGACAACTGAGTGGCTCCTAACCTGTTAGCTCACAGTCCAGTAGAGACAGATAATAACTTAAAGAGAGAAATGGAAGAGATGGGGTTATAAGGAAGTAAAATAGGGATGGGTGATCTTTGTAGCGCAACTCAGAGGAGCTGAAATAATGACCTCTCTGTCTGTCAGTGGGGAGGAGCCAAGCAGTGGACAAAAGACGGAGAACTTCTGCTGCCTAGGTTGGTCAGCCTCTCCCCCGCCTCCTCTCTCATTCATTAAAATTTGTTTGTTGAAGAAGCCGAGTTAATTGTCTTGTAGAAAGTTTCTTGCATGTTGGATGTTGCTGATTAAATCTCTGCAAGGCCATTGAACCTGTTTCTGCGTGCTCTATGTTTCAGACAAGCTGGTAGCTAGACCTTTCTAGACATTTTGAAGGTCTGGGTAAAAGAGTGAAAACATTAGCAGGATCTTCCCAGACCCGCAGAAATGAGGGCTTCTCTCGCCCCGTCACTAGGAAAGTCTAACCATGCCGCCGGAGGCCGCCCTCTGTGGAAGTCCTCTGGCAGGTGCCGCGACATCTCACCGATTGGGAAAATTCAGGCTCCGCTTACGACTACTTGTAAGTCCCCTGCTACATTGTCCCACACCAGCCAGCTTGCTCAAGGCTCCCTGGGGCGGTGTTCAGTCACATCTTGACCCCGGCTCAGGCAGAGAGAGCAGTTCGTGGGCAAGGACCAGTTTTCTAAGAAGGAGATGCCATCAGCGTTTACAGTCTGGCCCGGCCTCAGGCGCGCAGTGGGGCTAATGGAATGCACAGCTGGTCATGTGGAAGTCATGCGGGAGGGCGGGGGGGCCTCGGGCAGAGGTCATGGAGAGAATTGAGTGCAAGAAAGATTAGTAGAGTCATTGAAACAAATATGATTATTTCCTTGAGACGGGAGGAGAATAAGCTTGCATTTCTGCCATAAAATGAAAGCACACCTACGTCTATATGTAGCCACCGATGCATATTTATATAGGAACTATTGTCGAGAGTGTAAAGTTATCTAGCAGTGCCTATTTTGAGGGCATGGTGGGAAAATGGAGTGTAGAAGGCATCTGAGCCTCGTGCCTCCTCAGTTGGATGGGTTTCCTGCTTGCGATGCAGAGTTAGCTTGGTGGCAAAGCCTTGGTGACAGCGAGGGTCTGTCACAGTTGGTGCCACAGGCTCAGGTAGAGGTGTGGCCCAAGTGTGGGCCATTGAGATACGTGGTTTGTTCCATAGTCCTCACGGCAGCAGCAGGTAATGTCCTCAGTGATGCCAGGAAGTTGGTTGGCGGTGGTAGGGAGGGTGCAGGTGTGGAGGGCAGCTGGTCGCTGTGGTGTCAGAGGGGGCCCTGGACGACTACCTGGGGAGGGGGGCACCCCAGTGCCCCGGGTGGCTGGGAAACTAAGGGGCCATTTGGAGAGATGAGGGGAGGCCTTATTTGAGAGTTGAAAACAGACGTGTGCCCATGGTGGCTTATATGGGTGCCTTTCTCCAACTTGAATGCCGCAGCTGACCCTGAAAGGAGGGAGTTGTGTTTCATTTGGTTTTCATGGCCTGGGGGGGTCTGAAGCTTTCTTGGCAGTCACCGCCCACTCAGGGCCGGTGTGACCGAGTTCACTACATCCAAGTAGTGCAGAGCATGAAATAAAAAATAAAAAATAAGTGAACTAAAAGTCTGCTAAGGCTTGGCTTTCCAATAGCGTCCAGGTTTGCCGGTGTGCTGACAGCGTCGTACCTCTTGGACTGTGAGGACAGCCGGGAGGGGGCATTTGGGGGCCTTGGACAGAGATGCTGGTGAGTCGTCTGTGCCACGAGAGCCTCCAAAGGAAAACTCTCTTGGACACAACGGGATTCCTGTGTTTTCATACAAGTGGCTACTGGTGACTCAGCATTCCATGTAACATCTTGCTTTACTAATCGCATTGCAGGTTATTTGAAAACCACATCTGTGATCTACGGATTGAGATCTGGAGATCATGTTCTTGCTGTTACGTTTCATGAAGGAAGTTTGGATTTTTCCCCCTGACTCTTCCAAACCAGCACCTCCTTCGAGTCGTTTCCCAGTGAGCCAGCCTGAGTCACACTCTTGCCTGCCGCGCTGACGCCTGTGTGGCGTTCTCGGTGGGAGTTACATCTCCAGCTGGAGGCACCTCTTTCCAAAACGTGAGGAAGTTGATTTGGGTTCTGTTTCTTTCCCTCCTCCCCGTGAACACATCTGTGATGTCTGCAACATGACTACGTATTGTATTGCTTTTAACACGCTCATTAAAAGTTTTAACACGAAGCAGCTTGACTGTGTGGTTACGGGCTATGGAGCCCGTCAGCCTCAACTCAGGGTGGGCTCCGTCTCTCACTGAGCCTGTGACCTTGACCTACTTAACCTCTCTGTTTGGATTTTGCTCTGGACTTCCTACAGTACCAAGCTCTTGGGTAGCTTGAGAATTCAGTGAGTAATTCCATGTGAGACAATTTGGACATGCAGGACTCAGGGTAAGCATCCGATAATAAATATATAGGCGTTTGGTAACAATACTGCTGTATACATTCTCTCTCTCTCTCTCTACCCCTCTCCGTTTCCCCTCCCCACTCCCACACACAGACATCTATAATTTCTAGAATGAATAAAGACAGAAGCAAATAAATCTATCAGGTGATCTCTGTTAAGCTGAAAATCCAGAAATTATTTAAAATTCTCATGTTAAGGTCCCTTTATGGCATGGTATTTTTACCCCAAGTGAAAACCACCATCTGCTGAAATGTTTTTAAAAATAACTTTATGGAGACATAACTTACACGCCGTCCGTTTTAGACTTCCAGAGGATATAGCTCCGTGGGTGTCAGCGCATCCCGCATGTGTGGCAGTCACCGCTACTGCGTCATGTCGGCATGTTTCCCACCAGGAGAAACCCTTCCTCTCCAGCATTGGCCCCTCACCCCTCCTCCCCACAGTCCTGGCAGGCAGGCCTCTGCTTCTGCTTTGACTCTCTGGAGCTGCCTCCCCCGACCACGTCAGGGACATAAAGTCACATGGAACTTGGCCTGCTGTGACTGGCCTTGCTCCCTCCGTGTTCAAAGCTTCTGCAGTTGTGGCCCATGTCAGAACTTCCTTTTATTTCACTGCCAGGTACAGGTCCATTGCAGAGCTGGGCCACATCTTATTTACCCATCTGTCAGTCGATGGGTTGATGGAGACTCAATTGTTTCTCCCCTTTGTCCCTGGTGAGTCTGGCTGCCGCGAATGGTGGTGTTGAGGTTTCGGTGTGGCGGTCATATCTGCGGTTCTCGTGGGCACACCTGTGCACGGGATCGCTGGGTCAGGTGGTTTCCCAAAGAGCCGACATCAAATGCCATGAAGCTCATGTTTTTAGCAAGAGTCATCTATTTCTGTTCCATAAGTTCTCAGGTTGTTGCAAGCCATTGGTGAACTCTTTGAAAGAGTTAATTTGGACAGTTGTTTGTGTTTGGAGGAAGTGTTTGGAGGTCTTCCTATGCCATTCCGGTACCCCATCTGCTGACACAGAAACGGTCATCACGGGGAGGACCCAGGTCTCCAGTGGGATGTCGGGTACCCAAGAATGATGTGGGACTGAGACTGAGCTGGCCTGCACCCCGCAGTGGCAGAGCAAACCGAGGGAACAGGAGCTGTGGCTGAGTGGCCCAGGGGGCAGCCCCTGGGGGTGTGGGTGCGCAGTGATATGGCCAGCTCGTTTTTCGATCCTTCCGTGCACGTTGACGTGATGCTTCTGCAGCTCTCGAGAACGGTCACTTACAGTCTCTGGTCACAAGAATGGCTTAGAGCCACTCATTTGGAATGAAAAGCTTTTACGTTTTTAGTTAACACATTTAGCTATCTGGAAGATACTTTTAGCCATTATGCTCCTCTAGGGGTGTGGCACATTGTCACTTCTCTTTATCTACTCTTACTATCCTTCCGATTTTTTTATTCTTTAAAAAAATTATTCCTCGGTTGGTATTCCTTCCATCTCTCCTGGCACATCGTGGTCCCCTAGTCCCGGCTCATATCCTTTCACTGACTGCTCCGTGTGGACTCTGACTTCAGAGCAGAGTCACCGTGTCCTGGGTGCTCTGCCCCTGGCCACTTGCTTCAGCGGCATCTTTCCCAAAGCCTCCCTTCGGGTAATGCTCTCCTTGTGTTAATTTGTTTGGGAGTTGCCCATGAGTCTTACACAGAGTTCTTCTCATTCCCCCGATTTTGCTTTGCAGAATTATGCTCTTTAGGTCAGAAATAGCTCAGGACTCTGCCCGGCCCCTGTGACTGTTGGACTGTCCATGATGTCCAGACTCAGCACTCACCCTGACACTTAGGTGACAGCCTAGACGTGAGTGGGAGAGTCCTCCCAGTGCTCATCCAGGAGATGCACCACCCCTGGAACATCTTATCTGGCACTTTCTGGCTTTGATGGTCCAGCCGAGTCCCTTATGCACCCTGGGAGATCCCTTTATTTTAACACTCACAGTAGACATTTGCCATCCGTGACTTGTAATTGTGAGGTTCCGCCCTCACAATTGTGACCCATCCTGTGCCAATTCAACTCTGGGTGCCATTTGGCATTGCTCAGCTCAGTCCCTTCTTCCCTTGGCTTTTGATGAGACTTCACCAAGATCAGTGTATATTAGTAAAGGTTAATTATTTGAAAGAAGAACTAGCTATTCTCAATTGAATGCTAATCCTTGAAAAACAAGTTGCAATAGGGGATGACTCTGGATGGCATCATTTATACCCAGGACTTAATTACCATTGGTATGGTAATGGCTCTCCGAGGTTTGATGGAGGCCCAGCTCTCTCCTTTTTGCTCCACTTTCCATACTCGTCATCTCCACTCGGATGCATTAAAGGTGCCTCAAATGCAGGCAGGCAAAATGCTGGTTCTCAGCCCAAATCTAATCATCATGGAAGTGTTTCCTGCCAGGAATGGCACCGCCAGCCATACAGGTACAAGTCGGTGATCTGGGACTCGGTTCTGGCAGATTCTCATTCTGGCCTGCATTACGGGATCCGTGGGGAGGGATTGTGGATCGTACCTTCTGAAACCGACATCACACTGACCTGCTTCCTCTCTGCACTGCCACCTGGGCTCCCCCAGCCCGCAGCCGTGTCTTCTGTGGGTTCTCTTCGTGTTCACCCCCCCATCAGCCCCTTCTCTTAGTGCCAGTGCTGTGAGTGTAGGTAGCATGTGCCCTTTTAGACAGGTAACGAAAGTACGATGACAAAATGCAAAAGGCACAAAGGTTGTATGGTGGAAATTAAGTCGCCTTCCTGGTTTTATTTCCCAGAACCTCTCAGCTCCTCCCTTCTCACGTGCTCGGTATGCAGACTAGCAACACAGCTTCTCAGTGCAGCGATGGCCAACCTTTTCCATCGCTCGGCACGATGAACTCATTACTGGACTTCTATGGCACGCCAAAAATGTTTTTGGTGATCTGAACAAAACACAGGTACAGTTGTGATTCATTCCCCCCAGGCGGCTGTTGTGTTGGCTGTGGATGGTGCCCCTGACTAAAGGGTCAGGTATCACATCTTTTAACATTTCTTACAGTGCACCAGTTGAAAATCCCTGTCTTAGTGGATAAGACCCCATTCTGTCAGTTGGTTTTTTTAAGCCTTACTTGATACCCTTGCCGGGTCTACCTCTCTAGCTGTCTTTCCTGGCGCTCTCTCTGGGCCCCCCCTTGCACCCCCACTGCTCCCACAGACCCCTTCTGTCGTGATTGGTCCGCCTCCCCGTTACTTCTGACCTCTTATACATGCCATGCGCCTTCCTGCCTGGAAGGTCCTTCTTCCCTCTCTTTGCTGTGCAATATTCTGCCAACCCTGCTTTAATATTCCAAGTTAAACAATACTTTCCCAGGAGCGTCCTCACCAACCCCCCCAGTCCAGGTCAGGCCCCCGTGACCCAGGATCTCATATTTAGCCTTCCTAGTGTTTATCAGAGTTTGTGGTGACGGATTCAGTGATTTCTCGGTTCATTTCTTTCTCCTTTGTGAGACCAGACACACGGTTAGGGCTTGTGTTTTGCCCAGCAGTGCTGCTTGGTGTTGGCATTAGCACGTGAATGGTCAGTAAATATTTTAGAGGGCTCGCACACCTCTGGAGAGCCCTCTCTCAAAGTAACCCTTGGCGTTTGTGTTCTGTCTGCAATCTGAACACTAGGGAAGGGCACCAGGCAAGGATGAGTTTTGAGTGGGGGAGGACAGGCTGTGTCCGAGCTCCATGTCAGGTAGCACTATGATTGACTTCTCTGTGAGGCTGTGATTTCTCCCTTAGCGAACTCTCCAAGCGCACCCAACCCTCTGCTGTGTGGCTTGTCAGCTCTAAGACCCGCCAGAGCAGCAACTGTGATCTGTCTAGCCCGCTGCTGCTTCTGCAGTCTCACCAGTATTGTGCCCGGCAACTATGCTGTGGCTGAAGATGTGGCTACCCAGAGCTCCTGGTCAAGTGTGTCTGCGTGGTGCATTAACCCAGAAGAATTTCAGGCAAAGGAATAAGCAGCTATCCAGGGAGGCTCTGGCACATGCGCCTGAAGAAGGCACGTAGTGGGGTTGTATAAAGAAGCATTATTTGTGTTCCTAGTCTGAGCTCCCCTTTTATCTAGTAAAGGCGGTAATTCCATCGTAATGCAGTGGGCTTCACTTGCAAATAAAGTTGTTAGTCCAGCAACCGAGTCTTGGTCTTTGGGAAGGTTGCAGTGGAGAAGCAGGACACTCGAAAGAAATGCCAATTTTTCAAATGTTTTCCAAGACAAGACAGCGTAAAGAAAGAAAGAAGTAAACAATTTTAAGGCTTTATGGTGAGATGATTAGATCGCTAGTTTGTGCATAACAACTTTTCTTCATTGTTATTCAAGTACAGCTGTCTCCGTTTTCCCCTCTCTACTCCCCAGTAACTTCGAGTATGTAGTTTCTGAGTCGGTTTCTCCGTAGGGCACGCAATGACCAGAGCTACTATCTTGTAAAATGAGAATGCATTTTTCCACGGTGGATAGCAGGGCGACATCTGGACTCCCATGAGACTGTGATGGAAACTGATCATTGGGTGTGGTTCCAGCTTCCTGCTGTGCCCTTCAGTTGTGAAAGCCATTCTCCCGGAAGGCATCGCTCTGGGCTTCAGTGAGATGTGTCTGCAAAGGATCCTTTTATTCACAATCAGGGGAACAGCAACCTTGGAAGCAAAGGAAAATCAGTTTCTGAGAAATAACTGTTTGTAACATGGTCCAGGTGAGTCTTTAGCATGCAGATAGGATGGAGCATTTCTGGTTTTCTTTTAAAAATCTGATCCCAGAACTGCTGACTTTCCACAGAGCCTGTCTTCTCAGGACCGGGGGTGGCCCATGGCATCAGGGACCCGTTCCCGGGGTTCATGACCCAGAGTCGGTGCTGCAGGGTTGGGACTCACGGGTGTTTCCTTACTCACCCTGGGAGGAAGCTGAGGGGGCTGAGGGGGCAGGAGTCCTCAGACATATACCAGAGAAGCAAGTTGCTTCTTAGTAGTAGTATAGTATCATAGTTTTATAATATATTACCTCCTTAGTGGTTTTGCTTATTTCTCAGCTGTATGATAAAATAACTCTTTCTAGTGATGGATTTTTTCAAATGTCATTATGTTTGCAACCATTTTCTGTCTTTTTTGACCTCAAAACAAACGTACAAAGAAAAACATTGATTGGAGTTCACAGAAGAGTTAGGAGGAGAAATGGCACTTCCCTACTGAGTAAACTGTACTCGGAAAAGATGCACTTACTTTGAACTTAAAAGGAGAAAAGGCACACCCCGCTCCCATGTAGGCAGTAGTGTGAGTCAAGTCACATTCTGCTTCTGTACCTAACGACAGAGGCGTCCCACTCTAAAAGTGAAGTCAGAAGCATGCCCTTCACTGTCCCCAAAGATTGGGATCGGGGACTGCGACAGTTAGTTGCTCATCCAATTGAGGCACCGCCTTCTCCAGTCCTCAGGTACAGGAGACTGTTCCATTTTAAGCCATTGAGGGAGAAGGGCTTTATATTCTAAATTGCAAGCTAATAAATGCTCTCTCCTCATTAACACACTTGACCTCTCTGGTTTATGCTCTCGCTGCCTGGCCCAGTTTCTCAGTATCTGTTAATGACATTGAGACCCTCTGTTTCAGGTGAATCACTTTCTCACCGAATTCAGAACAGATACTCATTTATAGTGATCTGCTGCTCCTGTTCAGGAAGGAAAACTCTCAGAAGGAACCCTGCTCGATGTATATTTTTCGATTTCTTCAACATGTGTATACAATGATTACATTTACGGGAATTATGCAGACAGTTTTGTCATGCTTCCGATACTAGACATAATACTTGAGTTTCTTATTTCAAATACTAAGCTGTTGGCTGTTCAAATAACAATTAGTTGAGCTGGAATGAGAAAGACAGATGAAAGATAAATGGTAATTAAGTTTAGAGGGCTCTTTCCTATTTTATGTTCCTAATTTATGGGGGATTAAATATTCTCATATTGTTTTGCCTTCCTGGACACAGATGGGGATGGGATTTGGATTTCACTCCAAATGTGTAATGTCTGCAGTAAAACCTTAGAAAATGATAATAAGTTTGTTTTTAACTCTGCATAATTAGTGAGTAGATTGAGTTAATTTTTAGTGTTAGGGAATGGAGTTTAAAAGAATTGGCTTGCTCGGGACAGGTTCATATCAGAGCTCCCCCTCCCCGTTTTATCATTCGACGTGACTATTAGATTGTAATTTCACTGCCAACACCACGAGGATGTTCGTGGTAGTCCTCATGTTGACCGATCTAGGAGGCGATAATTTTGGCCACTGACAAGATCACTCCATGACTGGGCAAATGAATGAAGTGGAATCTACACACATACAGTATTATAGAATATTGACGTCAGGGATCACCCCATTCAATCCCTTTATGGCAGGGGGTGTCAGACTCATTTTCACCAGGGACCACATCAGCCTCGCAGTGGCCTTGAAAGGGCTGAAATAATTTTAGGACTGTATAAATGTAACTCCTCCTTAACCAGGGGCAAGGAGCTCGGCACTGCCACCAGATAGAAACAAGGTGGAGGGCCGGATTCAGCTCTCAGGCCTCGTGTTTGCCACGTGTGACTTAAGATGCATGCCAAGGATATTTTCTGTATTTGAGTAGGTCTCCCCCAGTTCCTGTACTGCTGATAACAAGGTTAAATGAAATTTTCCAAGTGTAGTTCTCAGACCAAAATCACGGTTATCACTGAGGGGCTTGTTAGTAATGAAGACTTCGTCATGACCTGTAGTTCAACCAGCTCCCCAGCTGAGTCACGTGCACACTGAAGTTTGAGAGGCTTTAATCTAAAGTCTGGAGGTGGTGAGGGAGATTCATATCAAACTAAAATCCAAGCCGTTTACGAGGAAAAACAATGAGGATGAAAATTCTGGCTTATTTTTTGAGGTTCTTTTTCTCAACAATCAGAAGCCATTCGTAGTGATAATTTCTCCCGCACCTCCTCATTGTGCTGATACTCCGTGCTTTACGACTTTGGCATTTGTTAGCATCTGGTAATGTTTCAATATTGCACACAGGTATTAAAAATCAATCTCCGGCTCCTTTTTAAATATGGTTGATTGAACAAGTGCGTTTATCTTCTCCCCTTGAAATGTCACGAAAATACCACTACAGAGTAAAAGGAAAACATCAGCCCACAGTGATGAAGAGAATGAGAAGCATTCCGTGTTAAACTGGGGGCGTTAGCTCATTTGTACTTGTGTGGAGAACCTGGCAGTGAGCTGTATTAGAACACAGAAAATTACGGAAGTGAAGAAAGAATAGGACAGTGATTATCTGTAGGGAATGCAAACTGGTCCAAGAAACACAATATGATCATAGCCGTCGTGTCCTGGGGGCTCGGCTCTAGTGGGTCACCGCCATGTGTGTACGGATGTCAGTTACACAAAACGTTGCAGTGACATTATAGTTGAGGAATGACTGGGAGGAAGGATGTGGAGGACTACTAGGGAGCTGACTTCTCACTCTTCCTCGTATCATTTCTGGTAAAGAAGTTGAGCCTGAGACTTGAACAGGGTTTCAGTGTGGCGTGCGGTGTTGTCGCCAGGAGGAGCTGGGTTGGAGTCACGTGTCTCTCTCTCGCCTTCCCCCTGCTCCAGCCAGGCCGAAGTCCATGAATCCCTAGCGGAGAGATCGCCCAGATTCTTACACCACTGCACAATCCAAGGGATTTTCCTCCACGGTAAACACAGTGGGCAGGAAGCGACTATTTCTAGCAGCCCTCTCAGCGGTATTAATTTTTGCTTCACTCCATCACTCAGTCACTGACCCGGGTGGCTGGAGAGTGACCCTTTTCGGAGAGGAACAGGCAGTTTTGCTTCTCAGGAAGCCCAGCGGCCTTAATAACTTGGAGAACGGCATGGAATTATCAGTATGAGCGAGGAGCAGGAGTCCCTCTAGGCAGACGGAAATGTTTTCAATTCTCCCACCCGCTGACACTTGGGAGAAGTTCAGATGTTTCCGAAATTGCCAGAAGCCATCTGGTCAAAGTGCCATTGCCCCTTTAACTCCATCTCCGCCCAGTGGTGTTGCTTACCTTTCTCCTCACTGGTGCTCCAAATGTTTATTAAGTTCCTTGAAAAGTAAGTATTTAATGTCAAGTGAAGCAGAGTATCCTGGAAGGGCTGTATAGGAAGGAATTTCCTTTGAATTCCATGTAGGTGAGAACCCTGCAGGTTAAATGCGCCAGCAGACAACACCCAGGCTTGACTCCCCTGGGCTTGGAAGTACGCGGTCCCATCCATACAGCTCCCATCAGCCAGGTCATTGCCACTTCGTGTCACATCTGCCTTTGCCAGCCAGTTTCTTCAAGGGCAGTAGAGAGCAGGTAGTAGTAGACAGAAGCCAGCATCTCATGAGGGCAAAACAGCAAGTACGTCAACGGGACAGAAGGCACTGTCCTCTTAGTCCCGAGTCTCCATCTGCCTCTGCCTCCGACTCTGTCTCCCTCTCGAGCTGGCCCCACCATGGTTGCTGCCTGTTCCTTTGTCTTTGCCTTGCCTCTACAGTCTCTGTGTCTCACTTTTTGGGAGACTGATCTGCTCTGTTTGTGTCTCTCTTTATTTCCTGCTCTTTTTCCCCCCACTCTTGTTCACTGTGCTCCAGAAATAAGCTAAGTAGGAAATGGAACTGTAATTATAACTGGAGTTCAGTAGACGAGGCCACAGAAAGCGTGGAAGTAACTGTAGAAATACAATAAGTAAGAGTTTCAGTTTTCGAAGAAGTTGTGACGCCAGCAGCACAAGGCAGTCTTGTCAGAGAGAATTCTTCTAGTTTTACCTTTTGCTGGGAAATTGGGAGGTGGACCAGATTTTCGGCAGGTGCAATATATCTTAATAGGTGTTCTGTTTTCCTAGCTCAAAATAGGACTTTTAGTTCAGAGGAAAAATGCATTTTTTAATTTTAGAAAATGGAGACTTATTGCCATTTATGTAAAGAGGATGGGCACTATTTTCTGTCTTCTGTTGCAAAAAGAACAACTTTCTAGATAGGGGAGGTGATTAACTTGCAAGGCCGGGTCAGGCTAATTCCTGTTATCTGGAGTTTGCACAGAATGCGTCTGGAAGCGACTTGATTGCTCTACCGTTCCTTATCTCCGTTTCTTTCCACAGAGTTTCTTCCACCACAGGTAATTCTCTGCACTCTAGCAGGCCAGGTGCGTATCTGGTCCATCTTCGCACACCCTGAAGCTCCCAGTGTTTTAATTCCTTGGTAAACACTATTGGACGAAAAATAGCAAACCAGTCCAGTCCCTGGCCCTCGTGCTAGTTTATTAGAATCATTTAGGATTTTGGACTCTGGCTAATGGTGCCACAGAGATCCCCAGAGCGGTAAAATTGTGTCTTAATTTAGTCTTTTCATTAGCTCAGTTCCAAAAATTTTCTTCATTATACAGTGTAAATAGGGCAGAGATAAAAATTCAAGGTTTGTCCCTTCTGCTGGCAAAACACTAGCATTCAGTGGGCACCACATGCCTTCTTTGCTCACTTATTTGCACAAAAACCAAACAGAAATTCAAATAAAGGGATTGATGGAGATAATCTTTAAAATCACATTACCTAAAAAATACAGAATGGTACTTTCTGCTGTATTTATGGTATTTAAAGCATCAGGACTTTTAGTGCTTAGTATTTTAATGTTTTTTCTTCCTAGATACAGGTGGTTCTCTTTTTGCCTTAAAGGATTTTACAAGTTATGTTATTTGACAGCGCACAAGGGTTAAGCTGTTTCAGGCCACCAACCACGTAATTTCTGGCATTCTCCATTGACAAAGTGACTCATGACACTTCTAGGCTTGTAGGGTCTGTGTATGACTTCAGATGAATTAAAAACCAGGGGGACTATGTATCAGTAGCCTTACCTCTAATTTTGTTAAGCCGTGTCCACTTTTTTTACTGGACCACTTTAATTTATTCTAAGTAATTTTGTCTTTGGGGGTTTGTCTGTATCTTACAGCTAACTTGGAATAAACGCTGTCATTTGTTTGTGGGTGGCCACCGAAATTAAGGTGGTCTACTCAGGTTTCTCTTGAGATGGTGTAAATCTTTTGCCTTTTAAAATTTAAGATGAATGAAGCAGTTATCTGTATCAGAAGCGATGAATGACACGGGTGGGAAACAGTAGGCTTGCATAATACAGACAGGACAATCGTTCATTAATGATAACACAGGAATAAGCTCTGTTTCACCCACTCACGACCATAAGCCTGCATTGGCCACCGCTGTCTGGCCTGTGTGGTGACAAGGAGCGGCCACCGCCGCACACGAGGGCAGCGTTTCCTCCCCACATGGGCTCTGCGGCCCCAGGAGCTCATGCAGGGCTGGGGTGTCAGTGCGCCAAGGAGGCCAAGGCCTTGGGCAGAGCCGTGCCTCTGCGGTGGTTTCTTTGTGAGCCGGTCTCCCCTTCACGCTGGTGCTGAGCAGACAGACGCAGAGGCCACCTTGAGCTGCAGAATCTTGTTTCTTCCGCTGGCACAAAGGCAGCAGCTGACTGCAGGCCGCTGGGCACCATCCACGTTTAGCAGGAGCATTGAAAAAGATACATAAATGGGGCACCTCTGGGCAGTTTAAAATTCGGTTATGCAGAGGTGCGGCGAGGCCCTCTGTGTTCCCACTGTATTCTGCAATGAGGTTTTTAAAGTATGATTTGCGAACTCATTCATTTTAAAGTTCTCACCAACACTCAACACCGACTTCTGTTTTTCCTTGAGAAACCAAAGAAACTGAGCTGCTTTTGACTCTGCTTTTACCATTCAGAGCATTGAGGTGGTAATTTAATATCTTTACCCTCAAATCGAATTATTTTTCCCCTGTCACTTGCTTGGCTTCCTGGCTTATCAAGCTTGATTACATTTGCCTTTTCCTGCTTTGAGAAATGTGGCCTGAAAGTGTGAAATAGGAAAATTGATCTTCCCAAGCACATAAAGCACTATGCCAGTGTTTTGTGTAAGTTTTGTTTTGCATGACAGAAACTTGTAATTCTGGCTTAATATCTTTTTATTTTTAGTTTTTGCTTTGATTAGGAAAAGGTGAAATGAATCATCAGCAATGAGACAAACACTGATTTTTAAAATTCTTTACTTCAAACAGGAAAAAAAAGACATGTTTACAAGGTGTCTAAATGTCTCCCCCAGCATGATGATTAGTATACGTTGACCACAGAATGAATCCTTCCGGAAAACTGATTTCACTTATTTTGTTTGCATTTTTATTACACTGTCGTAAATGCTCTTTAAGAGCTGACGTGGAAGAGGCTTAAGACCCCCCTCCCGTGGTCTGTCCCCACGAGGAGCTGGGCTGAGCCGCCGTGACTTTGCTACAGTCCAACTTGACGTGGACTGTAGTTGGCGTTCTGGATTTATTCATTTCTCTCTGCTGCTAGTGGGTTGAGTTGTTCCCCAGGAAGGACATGGTCACGTTCTGACCCCAGGCCTGTGAAGGTGACCTCACTTGGAAATAGGGCCTTCACGGATGTGATCAAGTTCAGGTGAGGCTGTATTGAATTAGTCCAATGACTGGCACCTGTAACAAGAGAGGGGCAGGGAGATTTGGGCGTAGGGACAGACCGACACGGGGCGGGGTGTGGTGCTTTGTTCTGGCGGCCCTGGGCCACTAACCCAGCATGCGTTCCTGGCTGAGAGCCATGCAGTCCATCATTGGACATTCTTGCTTGGAAACCTATAGGGAGTATATCTGAAAATCTCCTGATTTTGTAATTTTCAGCTCTTTTTCTACCCTCGGAGAGGTTTTTAGTTGTAGCATCTTTGGACAGATGCGTTTTAGGGATATTAACTAGATTCCTGTCGGACATCCTCTAACCGATGGAGAAAGTATGCATGCTGGAGTCGTACAGATTCGGGTTCTAATCCCAGCCCTTCCTTGGGGGCACGTCACTCAGCTCCTCTGAGCTTCAGTGTATATGGAACGTGCTTGCCTTCTCCTGCTCCTTCACACAGCTCTCTCCAGGGACCGCCGCTGCTGTCTCTTCGTGTCTGCTGCTTCCCCTTGGCATCCTGGAGTGAGCAGAAACAACAGTCGGCTTTGCGCTAAAAACTGTAAAAAGGAAAGCTACGTGGTAACTCCACAGTTACTGCCCCTCTTGCGGTGCATTTCTGACAAGGGGTGGGCCAGTAGGTGCTCAATGGTTTTCAAATTGCAGGTCATGACTCATTAGTACTTAGTGAAATCAATTAATAGATCATCCAGCATTTTCAAAAACAGAACTAGAATTAAATAGAAAACATCACTTTGCACAGACTAAGAATAATGTGCGTGTGTGTAAAATTTAATTTCGTGTGTGTGTCACAATGCATTATATTTATTTTAATGTGAAACAATTAAAAACAAGCCTAGGAGCTAAATAGCTTCATGTAATAAATCATATGTGAATTGCATCATGCATTCACCAGCCCAAGTCGAGTCTCCCTCTGTCGCGGTGGGGTGAGAGGAGGCGGGAAAGGGCCAAGGGGGATCTCTTTCGTGAGTCGGCTTTCTGAGCAGGCGGGTTGACTCTCTGGCGGGGACTGACATCTCGGAGCTCTGTCCGAGTCTATCATGCTGTAGCATCCACACGACGTCATGGCTCTGCTTCTCTTCGCTGGCTAGTGGTCTGTGTCTGGCTTTATTCCAGAAGTATGCCATCAGGGAAATCTGATTTCCAGCGATAGCAACTCCCACTTCCGTGCCCTTGTGACTCGCACTATGCTGAGCTGTGGTCAGAGCCACCCCCACTACCTGCTGGGTCACGTGCACCTGTGAGGCCATGTTAGTTCCTGTGAGAAATCCTATGGTTTACAGTAGGGTTAACAAGCTGTCGGTTTGTTTCTGCGTGGACACCGAATCCCCTGTCACCATGGCCCATGGAAACTTACTAGGAAAGCCTTGGTTGGGTACTTTCACCTTCTAAACCTCTGTGTTCTCACTGTCATTTCAAAGATGGCTCCTGATAGACTCTTCCCCATGGGGGTTCAATGCTAGGGATTGACATGGACGAATTACTGGTGATGAGGATGTGGGTGATGTTTGTGACCATGAGGCTTGCGTCAGGGTGGTGCACCTCGCCCGCCTGCACGTGGCCCTGCTTGCGGAATTCAGTTAGCCTGGCTCCCCAAGCAAATAAAGAGATTCAAGCTGAGCACACCCAGAAGATTGATTCTGTTTCCAGTGCTGTGCTTTTGGAGAGGATTTAATGACTTGGATCCCTTCCAGAGAACAGGGGCCTGACTTGCTTTAAGGACCTGGGTTTCTCCCGCGTGGGGCAGAGAACACCCGGGGGTGTCATCACTGACGGAGCTGCAGAGCTGCCCGAGGAGTCTCCCTTACCTTTAACCCCTTGCTCCCTAAATAAAACCAATGTTGGTTAGAAAGAAGCACATTCTCAGTGTACCATGAGGGGGAAATGTTTGTACTACGAGAACTTTTCAAAACATAATAGGCTGTATGGAAGGGACGGGTCTAGTGGAGGATGGTAACTTCCGCCCATCACATCACCAGGACATTCTGGGGCTTGGAGGGAAGAGGCGGTCATCTTCCGTTCTGAGCTGGGAGGTCATTGGTGTCGCTGCTGAAGTCTGCGGAGCTCTAGGCTGGACTGAGATTTAAGGTAGCAGAATCAGAAATAATATGAAATGTGTGAAAGGCAAAGTGACAGTTTTTTTATGAGTATACATGAGGGACATGGGGAATATGAGACTGTATTTTCTTGGATTCTGTATAATAATCACATGTCATTTTTATAATAAAATATGTTAAGTCAAAAATGGATAATCATGTCATATTTTATAATAATATGTTTTAATGGGATAATGGGACATCATGAGGATAAGTTTGAGATGACGAGCCAAGGAAAACTGTAGGAGAGGCATAACAGAAAACCTCCTCTCCACAGCCGTTTGTTACAAGATCGCAGGCTGGCTCTCCTCGAAGCAACAAATGACTTCATTGATGAGCCCCCCCACCACCGTGAGGAGCGCCCTCGGACCTCTGACCACGCCCACTCTGGAGCCCTGGGACTACTCTGTGGGTTTGCACATATGCCTGGTGACGGTTTCACTTCGTCTCTCCCTCCCGGTGATCAATGGTTCATCAAGGCAGGTTAGCCCGATCCCTCTGACGTCAGAGCAGAGGTGGGAAGTACACTCATGTGCCAGATGTGATGCTCCTGAAAATATCTGGTATCTTCAAACACAGATGTGTAATCAGTAGAATTTTGTAACATCCCTGCAAGTTTAAGATTTTACTTTAGTTCCAAAATCTAGGGCTACTGACCTTGTGGTTCCTCTAGTGTCTCAGATTCCCGGCTTCCGTGAAGCTGAAACTCGACTCGTTCTGCCAGGAGAGTCTGTGCTGAGCCACGTGTGTGCCCTTCCCGGGCGTCCTGAGGACTCGCACTGAGACCCTTTGGCCTGCGCACAAGAGCCTGCTGCTGGGCCCAGTCACTTCTCTCAATACAATTAAAACAAAGAAATTGCTCTTCGTCACCACTGTGTCTAAAGGCCACCTGGCTGTTCCCTGTTATCTGCACCCGAGGGAGGCGGGGCAGGTGCGTCTGCCACGGCTCGGGGCACCCACCCCAGGATTGGGGGCCCACCGCAGGGCACCTCGGACCTTTCCCGGCACACCCGGATGCCAGCCTCTGAAATGTCCCGGGAGGTGGGTGTGGTTGCACCCGGTTTATTTTCTGTTTGGAGTTTATCCCTTGGTTTTAAGTGGCAATCTCCAACCAAGTTTTCAAAAAATATTGAAGAATTGAAAAATAGCTCATTTAATAGTCTAGGAAGCACAATTCCCCAAAAACACTTTTGAGAAAATTCAATAGCAAAAATATCTCCAAATGTTTATGCTAATGCTTCCATCTTACATTATATTTAATATTATGTATTATGTTTATTATGTCTGTTAATGCTTATCTCCTCCATTACTATTTAAGTGCATCTTGAAAATGGAACTTTAAATTATTGTGACATAATGCACTTCTTGCCCTAAAACCTTATTAGACTGATATTAGACAGTCTGAATAAAACTTTGTTTTCTTAGGAGAGCACAATGGTGAGAAAATTCTAGAAACTGTAGAATGAGTGTCTGATTCATGTGTCAGTACTTCTACAAATACTCTTTTTTACTTTGAGTTATTTTGAGTTCAAGGTCTCAATGGTAAAAATATAATAGAGTGTGATTTTTTCTCTATTATCTGAGGAAAGTGACACCTATGAGATACTGTTAGAACCATGTTTGGTTCAGTAGAAACATAACCCAAAGAAATGAGACACATTTTTTTCTGCTTTTCCTACATCTCTTTTTATACTTAGCTACTGATTAAGCTCTATGTAACATATATGTGAAGTGTCTGAAACAGAAATACAATGGATAGTGGAAATAGAACTAGACCCATATTAAATTCTAAGATATAGACCCTAATTTTACATTACATTTCCCAGAATGCTGAGGGTTTTTTTCCCCCTTTCAGGAGACAGTGGAGAACTGGGGTCACATTGTCACCCTCCCTCTGTTAATTTCATGGGAGTTGGGTTTTTAAACGTCTGACAGACCGCTAGCTATGAAATAGTCACAGGAATGTAACAGCCAGCATAGGGAATATGGTCAATAATAATGTGGTGGCTGTGTGGTGCCGGGTAGGTAGGTAACTGGCAATATTGGGGGACGCTTGGTAAAGTATCGGATTGTCTGACCGCCATGCTGTGTACCCTATACTAACATAAAATAACATTGAATGTAAACTGTAATTGAAAAATTAAAAAATAAAGTGCAGTGGAAAACTGGGAAAAAATCTGAAACTAAGCTAACTGGCATATAATAGACTCTACTAACCGTGAACATGAAGGGCGTGTGTCTGAGTATATGCTTGTGAGCATCTTGAGTGTGAGTGTGTGTGTATGTGTGTGTGTGTGTAGTTTCAGATTAGAGAAGGCCTAGGGGGTAGGATATAGCTCTGCCTATGTCTGTTTCCTTTTTTATTTCTGACTCCTCATATTCCCAGCCTTGGAGAAATAGGGATTGGATGGCAGACTGGACTTGGCTACAGAGGGGGACAGAGTTGAAACGTGGCAATCTAATGTCTGTAGCCTTATAAGTTAGTCCCAGCCTTTTAAACTCGGTCTCGACATTTTCTACCGGGATGTTCGTTTCCACCGTGGTTAGCAACAAAGGTTGATTTTTTTTTTATCCATCTCTCCATTTTTTCTTTCTGAAGCCAGCTCTGCCTTTTTTTTTTTTTTTGTCTCCAGAACTTTCTCGCAGTTACTTAGCATTCCCTTGCTCTTCAAATTCTGCAGCCTCTTGCCGTCCTCACACTGTCCCTAACCTGTGCCCAGCATCGCTCTGCTTCCCAGTTGGGACAGTGCGTAAAAATTGTCTCCATTTTCAGAACTTCTTTTGGGCCTCTTTATAATAAGTGGTAGCCCCCCAATAAATATATGTATGCTCTCCCCATGCTTACTGTATTTTTACCAACCTGTACTGTCGATACTGGAGCCATGCGCTGGTGTCTGCCTGTGGGCTGTTTGTTCTGTGACATCAGGAATTTTGTCTGTCACAGTGCTTGCGAATCTCTAGTAGCTAATATCATGTCTGGCACACAGTAGGTCCTCAGTGAATGAAGGGTGCATGAATAATATTCACGTACGAATGAAAACATGGACCACTCCTTACTTCTCTGTTTGTGAACCTGGCTACTGTAGTTTTCCAATCTCATTCATTGGATGGAGTTCTATCGTAAAGATAATTCATTAAAAAATCAAGGTGGGGGCCCTGGCTGGCGTAGCTCAGTGGATTGAGCACGGGCTGTGAACCAAAGCATCGCAGGTTTGATTCCCAGTCAGGGCACATGCCTGGGTTGCAGGCCACGGCCCCCAGCAACCACACATTGATGTTTCTTTCTCTCTCTCTTTCTCCCTCTCTTCCCTCTCTAAAAATAAATAAATAAAATCTTTAAAAAAAATCAAGGTGGGGACATTATCATTTGGAGTAGGAATGTGGTTCAACCTAGTGACTCAAATATTTGTAAGAAAAATTAGTACTTATTGAATGCTGAGGAACTTCTTTGCATGTGAAATTAATGTTTGCATGACAATTTACCCTCATAGAAGCTCAATGTCCTACGAGAGTCCTATAAAAGTGTTTGCTCATTTTAATGGACTGCCTTGTTTTTCCTGGGAAGCATAGATGACCAACTTGGGCATCATATGGATAAGTTGGAGAGTGTCAAGTTCTTATTTAACTTTTGGGCATCATATGGATAAGTTGGAGAGAGTCAAGTTCTTATTTAACTTTTTTTGCTACCCCATTAATCAACACACAGTCCATGCCATCTAACCTATATTAAATAACTTGGTTCTCCTAGAACAAATTCATTCATAGAATTCCTCAGAGCCAATTCTTGAATTCCAATTCGTAAAATAGAACTACTCAGACCCCAAGGTTTGTACGATATGAGAAGTTATCCAACAAAGCTAAACTCTATCAGAGAAGGGGGAGAGGGAAACCTGTATGTCAGACTCATAGTAAGATGCATTTATTAAGACCATAGCAAATTAGCAAATGGTTAGCCTGGCACATTTGTAGCATTCAGTAGATGTTTCCTTTCTCCCTCCCTCCCTCCCTGGTTTTAAGGTTGCTATTCAAGTGGCTATGAATGTGCCCCGGTTGGTGTGGCTCAGTGGGTTCAGTGCCCACCAGCAAACCAAAGGGTCACTGAATCGATTCCCAGTCAGGGCACAGGCCTGAGTTGCGGGCCAGGTCCCTCACTAGGGGGCATGTGAGAGGCAACCACACATTGGTGTTTTTCTCCCTGCCTTTCTCCCTCCCTTCCCCTCTGTCTAAAAATAAATAAAATCTTTTAAAAAGTAGATATGAATGCATATTTACTCAACTATAATCTTACGTTAAGAATATTAATTCTATGCCTTTTACAGGCCAGGAAAATACCTCGAGCATCATATTGTCATTTCAGCACTGAACCTAGCCTGAAACACACACAATTCATTTTTAATAAGGAAGCGAACTCCCCTTATACTCACACAATTGTTTTTGATGTAGTTCCTTCGTTAAATGCAATCTATTAATTCCTACATATTTGTGTCGGCAAAGTTTTTGTTAGTAGAAAGAAATGAATGTTCTCATCTGTTTTTATACCTTTTCTTTCACATATTCTTGGTTTTAAGTATTTTTATTTTTATGCTCAAAGGATTTGAATTGTGTAGTAAGAATCACATAATTATTTACATCCAAAATGTGTAAATTTATATATGGTTTTTTAAATAGGATGAAATAAATGATTTAATATGAAAATACATGTTACAGTGTTGGCTCATTGATAAACCACTGAGGAAACAGAGGTGGGGATGCCAGGAGCCTCAGAATCATTCTGGAGACAAGGTTTCTTGTCCTCTGTCAAATACCTAACTCTGCTCTGAAGCCTCTGTTAGAGGGGTGTCTACCAGAGGCCTCTGACTTTAATTCCAATTCTGGAAGTTAGTTATTTTTTTTTGACTCATCTTTTAAAGAACTCCTTTGGTGTGTTTGACCATATTGTTCAAATCATGTCCCCTTGCGTGGTTTAAGAATGACCCTGTCTTTATCAGCCTTGAGTCTGGCGTCACACATGACAGGGAGCGTGTTCAATGGTGGTTCGCTCCATGCCAGGGCTGGGAGGGTCAGCCTGCATTCCTGCCTCACTGCATTATCTGTTGGGAAACATTATAAATGGGTATCGCCCTTGGGTTGGAATCAGTAACTTCAGACATGGAGCCACATGCTTTAGTGAGAAGCTGGATTTTCCTCACCATGGTTTCATAATGCTATTGGCTTCTTGAAAATATATTTGGCTTAGAAAATAGAAATAGAAACACAAATTACTGTGAGGTCTTCAAATGTCATTCTAGTTCATTCTTCTGAAAGGCTTGCCGAGGTCAGCCTCAATTCTCTCTGTTACTCTGGGCCAGTCTTCTATAATAATTTCGAAGTTATTGAATATATATATGATACTTGCTGTCACTTTATTGCTTATTTGAATGCCACAGTTTGATTTTAAGAGAAAGTTCTATTGACATGCCTGTGATGTATCGAACCCCTTAGTTGGTATTGATGGTGTGGCTTATTTAAAAGATAAGCTAAGAGCCCTCTGAGGTGTATTACTGAAAAATGAACTAAGTGAACTGGAACAGGTCAATTCCAATCTGTGGGCTTGTCTATCCTCAGCGGGAATGAAAAGGAATCGTGTGGCATTTTGTATGCTTTATCTTCTCACCTGAGAGCACTGAATGCTTACTAGTGAATTCAAGAGCACCGTTGTTATGTCATTAATGAAATGTTTAGTCCAAATTTAGAAAATGACCTATATTTTACTAGAAGAGTCTTTTTTAACATCTTTTATTATCTTATTCTAAGCATTGATTACATGGATTGTGAGTACTAGAATTAACTCTGATTTTGCCATTGTATTCCTGTCTACGGATAGTGTTTTTATTTCTCCCTTGCTTCAGAGGTATAAATAAAATAAACTAAGTGGGTGGTCAGCTTTTACCATAGATGGAGTCCTCTCATTTCAAACAAACATACAAAAGCAGCCACAGGTGTACTGAAATGAGTCCATTTCTTTCTTTTTCCAGAACTCGGTGGCATGGAGTATAGCATTTTGATTGTTAGATGTGGCTTTTCTCCTCCAGGACCATACGACCATGCTCCCAGGCGGCAGCCTAGTGAGCAGTGCATTATCCAGGGCGAAATGGCGGAACGGCAGTGGGGGGCGTGGAACTGAGTGTGAAGATTGCCGCAGGCTTTCTTTTAGCTTTGTCCCCAAATGACCATGTGGGGTGTTTGATATAGTACACATATCTACCACAACCATTTTCTTCAAAAAGAAACAAACAGAAAAAACCCCAAGTCTTACTTATCTGTTATAATTTGTTTTGGGGAGTTAAAGAAAAAGAGAGAGGGAGGGAGATTGGATCCAAGAAAAGGTGTCGCAGTATAATCACTATTCATTGTTCCTCATTTCCAGGTGGAAGGAAGCCCGAGTCACCATTTAATGGGAACATATCTGAGGGGGGACAAAAAAATCCCTCCTGGAATTTATTTATAAACATGTGTATTTATTCTTATATGTTTAAACTTCAGTCACCTTCAAAGTACTCTTCATTGGATGCAATACACCTATTGAGGTGTTTTTTTCCACTGTTCAGACAGTTTTTGAACTCATTAATTTTGATGCCTTTTAGTGTTTCTGCCCTTTTTTGGTTTGTTTCACTTCTTCCACATCAGCAAAATATTCCCTTTGAGGACTTTTTTCATCCAAGGAAACAAATAAGTCTCTCAGGGAGAGAGATCAGGTGAATAGAGAGGGTGGGGCACAACGGTCATGCCATTTTTGGTGAAAAACTGCAGAACACTCATTGTGGAGTGGACAGGTGCGCTTGTAATCACCCATCATGAAATGGGCAAATGAGTTGAAAGAGGCTTGAAAAAAATATGCACTGAAGCTGAGCACAGCCTCTCACAACAACGCCAGCTGGTGCACTGATACAGATGGGTTCCTAGAGCACTTGCCTAATGGGGGAAGTCTGTACTGCAAGGGGCCTGCCCTCCAGAAGATAATTTTGGTTTTTTTGGGGGGGGGCCCCAATACAGTGAGATTTTTTTCTTTTATTTTTGGTAGTTGTGGGAATATTTTATCAGAAATTTTCCTTTTTAGCAAATATGTACTTTTAAACTTTTAGTTGATTTTATTGTTTGCTTTATTGATTGCTGACATATCACTTCTAATTTTTCATGTCAAAAGCTAATTTGTGGAACTTGAAAGGTTTTCCTTCATAGTTGTTGAAAGATCTTATAAGAATTGATTGTTCTTTTTGTAAAATAAATAAACATTTTGTCAATGCTAGATTGCCTCCTTGAATTTAACTTGTTATATTTCCTGTGTGGTCAATCTGTCTGTTTTTAAAGTAGAGGAAATATATTTATCCATATTTCTCTGCCTAGAAATAGTTTGTGGTTAGTAGGCATGCTTCTTGATTTAAGCAGTCTAAGGGTGGTATTAGGCTAATTCCTATCTATAGTGAATAATAAATAATAAATTTCAATAACAAATTTGAATTAAGATTCTATATTGGCATGTTGTGATAAGTAAAACATTTTAGACCAAGTAAAAACATCTATGATTTTTCTGAGTGTGAAAGTATGCTTTCTTTGAAAGTATGGTTTGCAGCTGGGGCTCCAGTAAGTAACGTAGTTAAGACATGTTTGTGAAAACAGCAGTGCACAACCAGAGTGTAATCCAGGAGAATCTGAGCCCTGGAGTGACAATGAATTTATCCTGTTACCTTCTGTGTCTCCAGTGACTAATAGCCATGCATGGGTATTTTGGGAATGTAAATAAAATATAGTCAATGAGTAGATGAAGAAGTTATCATTTTAAGCTTAAGCTTGCTGATACGTAGTTTCACTTAACACTTTATTTAATTAAAGTAAAAAATTAAGAACTGAAATCAATATCAAAAGGCTGATGTAGGCACCATAAATATATTTCATGTTTTTTCTATAAAAGTGATCTGCATGTGATTGGCAACATGGCTTTGCTGGTAATAACACACTTCTCTCCACAGTGCTTTTATGCATTCTTGTATTCAACTGGGTATACTTATTTTAAAAAATTGAATTTTATTTTGTAGCATAAATTAGACAATATACATATTGGTTTTCATGAAAAAAAATGTTTTCTCCCATACCAGATGAGGGGATCATTTGGAATTCATACAGGTGTGAACCTCTCAGTTGTCTCGTGGCTGAAGTCTGCTGTTGCACCCAGGTGGTGTCACTGCATTGTGAGTTGCATGCCTTGAGCCCTGTGGCCAGGACTCAGTTGACTTTATGTGAGATTTAGTGGGAAACATAGGAAGCATGAAATGCCATTCTTGTTTTGTTGAAGCAAATGTTTTTTCTCTCACTGTCAATTTAGATTAAAATTTAATCAAGTAAACATCACGTTTTGCTTTGAGCTTCTGTATTTATTTGGCTGTAACAAAAATACTTCCTTTCAATGCTCGGTATTGAATGTCTATTCAAAGTGCTTGTTTGCTACCATTTCCCTAAGAAAATGTAGCTTGAAATGGATTCTCAGCTTTAGGATATGTTTGTTACAGTTCTTTATGCAGATAAGCTTGAAAGAAGCACACCAGATACCTGGGAAAGTTCTTGCTGATCTCTACAATACCTGCACCCTAATAGGTCACACTTCAGCTCCTCTATTTTGACAAATAGCCTGGCTCTTTAAAAAAGCTCTGTCCGTGGTGCTGAAACCTCTCATGATGTACGAGCATGTCTTGCTGATAAATTCTAATGTCAGCGACTGTGTGATAGTGATTCATCAGGTTGTAAAACCTGTGTTTGGGAAACACACTGAATGATCAAGTCTCAAATTTGGTTTGTGTTAAATTCACACAGTTTGTTCTTTCATTTCAAAGAGTTCATAACAATTACCTTCCACACTGTGAAAAACAGCTAGGATTTAATTAGAAACCGTCAATGCTATCACAAAAGCAAATGTCTAGTATTAACAGATACGTTGATATGACTACAGTACTGGACATGTTTACAGGACAATGACATGTTGACACTATACAGCAAGCTACTGTAAGAAAAGTTGAACACTTGATTAGGAACAGGCACAGAGCAATTAACATGGAAACCTTGTAGCTTTGCAGACATAAGTGATTTGCCTACAAAAAGTGTGGCCTATTATCTCAGATGGTTTTTCATTGGTTCAGGGTATCTATCTCCTTTGTACACAAGTACATTTATTTTGCATGGCTCTGGACTTTTGTTTGTAAGTACAACTAAAACCCTGAAAGATATTGGCTGAGTTTTTTCCTCAAGTAAAAGTTACATATTTGCTATATAAGACTCTTAAATAATCAGTTACGTTCCTGGCAATTACATTCAATGATTCTCAATTTTTAAAACTGTGTTTTTAGATGCCTCAAATGGAGTCATAGACAACTGCACTTAATTTTTTTTTACTTTGATTTTTTCTGAGATTTCCCTTTCATTAAGAAGGTTGTACTCTTAAATTTCTGTTGAATTCTGGCTTATGCCATTTTTCTGTTGGGGTGAAGTAAATAAAAGGGAGAATTTCATAAGATGGAACCTATAAACTTCTACTATGAATTCTCAATAGGTTTTGAAGGAAAATTCTCAAATTTTAGTCTTGAAAAATCCCAGTCTTCTAAAATTTAAAAAATCATTGTCATTCTGGGGTAAAAGGACCATCTACTTTGATCAGACATCAAGTCAGCACTTGTAAGGTTAGTTGCTATATAAGTATATAAATGTCCTTCTTTTGGGATTTTGTAGAACATGTCTCATTTCTATGTTTGCCACACAGAACATTATTGGATTGCTTGTTATTGAAGTAAAGTGCATTGAGTGTTTAGAATCATAGAAATATTTGAAGGTTACACCTAGATCTTAAGTCCTGCCAAAATTTGGCAGTATTTTCTGCAAAGCAAGCATTTTAAACTTGAGTTACTACTAATTATCAAAATAAGGCTTTCAGTTCCTCAGACGTTGATTTACATTATGTCAACTTAATAATTAAATCCACCACAAAAGCTTCTTGTTAAGAAAAGAAAACCTTTAAATGAATACATAATTTGCTGGGGGGGTTCTTTTCATCACTAGTGAAAGAGTTAAATACAATGTGATGGTTGCCTTTCAATATTGATAAAGTGCCTTCTCAATCCATTTTTGTGCATTATAAAAATGTAGTTACAGAACCCAGTAAAAGAGTGTTACTCCTAGCATTTCAAATTTCATTATAGAAAAACACTTTTTAAAAAAAAATGTCATTTAAATGATATCTGGTCAGATGACATTTCCCAGAAATTATTCTTTATTTAAAAACAAAAACAAGACAAAAGCAATTGATTTTAATCCAAAATGTATTTTTTCTTATAAAAGAGGTCCACATACTCACTGTGTCTAGTCTACAGAATTTGTCCATTTTATTACACCACGTGTCAATTCAAGTTTATCTGGTCACTGCGAAAACTCGTGGCTAATATGTGTCATACAACACAGTAGGAGGTATTGCTCAGTTCAACTACTCTTACATACTTAAAAAAAATACGGAAATGTTTTTGTCCACTGTAGCTGCAGTCCAGACATAAAAGTTACATGAAAGTTCTAGAAAGTGGAATTATCTTATTTGGTTGCCACAGTACCCTTTGAAGCCGGTGAATTAAAATGCTGAACTTGTACAATTTCCATTGGTCAGGAGCAGCATCGGTGAAGTTTAAACTTCCTTCTAGAAAGTAATATTTCTATGCTTTTTTTCCCCCCAAGCACAACTACACTCTTGAGCTTCTCTTTGAAGTAGATGTAGCCAGGTGTTTCTAAGATATGTCTGTTGGCACACCTATAACAGTTGCTTTCACTTCCAATGCTGTACTTTTTTCTTTGCCTGCTTCCCAGAGGTCAATCAGAGGAGGGTAAAGCTCACTGAACGTGAAGGTTGGTTTCTGTAAGTAACTCCTCACGTAGTTTTGTCCAGCGTCACAGTTCACTTTATTAGACAGCCAGCTGCAAAGACCTGTCATGCTGATAATCCCCAGAAAGCCTGCAAGGCAGACAATAAGTGTTACGATGTCATTTTTTTCATATTCTTTTTGATCAGGGTCCAACCCCTTTGTGGTGACATTAACACACTGTTTTCTGTGTTTCTGATAGACGGTGGGGACATCAATACAAATGTTATACTCAGTTGATGGGTTCAGATGAGTGAGATTATAAACCTTGACATCGGAAGGTATTCGAGCACTTTGGGCGGCATGGGAATTGTCTGTCTTGACAAAGGCTGTCCACTTCACACTGGATTTGAGAATCTTAGAACTCGCCTTCCAAGACACCAGAACTGAATTGGCCTGAACATCTTTTATCTTAATGTTCAAGGATCCATTGTTATCCTGGGGGAAAGAACCATCCACTTTGATCATAACAGACTTTAAGTCAGCACCAACCAGATTAGTTGCTATGCAAGTGTATAACCCCCCTTCTGCCAGGGTTATACCACTTATATCTAGTGTGCCTTCAGAATGGACATAGAACTTGTCCATCAGAGTGTTAGGCAAGAGTTTCTGACCAGATGGTGTTACCCAGTAGATTTCAGGCTGTGGCTCCGCAGTAGCTCTGCAGTGTAAGGAAACATAGCTCCCAGCTTCTAAGTCCAGGTTGGAAGGAAAGCTCTCAGGCCCTATAAGAGGGAGACAGATTTCCATCATTTCCCGGAAATGCACCTGCCGGACATTTTGGCCTTGGAATTCGGGAGGGTCCACACAGAACAGCGACTCTGGCTCCATAAATCGGATATTGGTTTTGTTCATATTGATCCAACGGATGACACAGTCGCACCTGATGGGATTGCTATGTATGCTGATCTCCTTGAGGCTGGGCAGGGCCTCGATCGTACCATGGTACAGGGCGCTGAGGGCGTTGCTGTTCAGCATGAGGGACTCCAGCTTGGGCAGCCTGAAGAACGCGTTGGGGTGGATGTAAGACAACCTGGGGTTGTTAGTGGCTTCTATTTTTCTTAAATCTGGCAAGTTATCCACGGCCAGACTGTCGATGGAAACCAGCTCAGGCATGTTGTTTATCCCCACCTCCTTCAGGTGCAGCATATTGCTGAAATCACCTCTTCGGATACGGTTGATGGGGTTCTTATTGAGATCCAAAAATTTGAGGTTTGCAACTTTTTGAAGAGCAACGTGGGGCACTTTCACAAGCCTGTTGTCGTAAAAAGAGATGCTCTCTAAGTTGTCAAGCCCCACCAAGGCATTATCTGGTATTTCCGTGAGGTTTATACCAGCTATAACCAGGCTGCGGAGATTGATAAGTGGCTTAAAGTTCATGTCTTTGATTCTGATGATTGGATTCTCCCCAATCATCAAAATCTCCAGATTGGGAAGAGCATCAAACCACTTGCTGTCGATCATCTGCAATCTATTTGAATTGAGATGAAGCCGCAGAAGATTGTGTAGGCCGATAAAGGCTCCCGGGGCAATCGCAGAGAGCAGGTTGTGATTAATATAGAGTTCTTGCAAGTGGCTCAGTGCAGACAGGCATTTGTCAGGCAGCTCCGTGAGTTTGTTTTCCTCGAGGTACACAGAAAGGAGCTGAGGCATCTTTCTGATGTTAAGATTGGTGACTGAAGATAAATTGTTTTGTGATAAGTCCAGGCCAGTAAGGTTCACCGGAAAGTCTACGGTGTGTTCGATTTTGGCAATGTTGTTAGTCTGCAGGAGTAGAATCTGTGTGTCCGCAGGCAGTCTGGCCGGGACACTGAAAAGACCCAAATCATTACAGTCCACTGTGGAGGCGTCCATATAGATGGATCGGGGTGTAAACCAAGGCCTGATCTCACACGTACATAATTGTGGGCAGTCCGCTTTCTTGTCTACAGCTCGCACCAGTGTCGTGATCGCTAAGCCGAGTAGCACGTGCATTCGGAGTGGCATGTCCTTCATCTTAGCTTTTCTCTCCAGTGATGTCACGGGCCCGGAAGGATTCCGCAGTCACTGCTAGGAAGTTCAGCGAGAGCCGACTGGCAGGAAGAGTGGCGGCATGTGTCAGTGAATGCCGTAGACCCGCAGCGTCTTCTGTTGTGGGACTACGTGCCGGCACCCCAGTTGCCCCGTCCAGAAACGTCATGCATGTTGGACAACAGCAGGACACCGCCACCTCTACGGGAGGAGACTGGGACGTGCTTTGAAGACGCAGCGTGGGTAGATGGTCACAGGAAATCGAGCAATTCATTTATTTAGGAGTGTCATGTTCCAATACCATGCTAGTTCGGTACTTGCAGGAAGAGCAGCGTGACGCTAACCATAATAAAATAAAATATAAAACAGAGAAGAAAAAGAATTAATCTAAAGGAAAAAAGTACCATCGTTAATATCCGTTAGCTAATTATGGTGACCTCACATACATTCTTTGAGTTGACGCTTAATTCAATATGTGATTTTAGCCTCGACAGTGACCGGCCCAGGCGTCGGAAGGCTGAGCAATGGAATCTTTAGAAGGCTGAAATTACAGTAAACATAACAAATATGCTTCCACAGTATTTCTGTTATTTCCAAGTTTTACTTGTTTGTACCTTGTAATTGTATTTATTATATTTCTCATTCTCTTTGACTATTAGTTAATGGGAAGAAAAGAAAGCCTTTCAGTAGCGACAGCCTTTGCCCCCCTTCCACAGACAGAAGTAACGGGCGTAAAGACACAGGACTGTGCAGTTACAAGCAAACGCATTAGCCCGCGGTCTGTCCGGCCCCGGGACCAACTGTGATGTGAACTGGAAGTCCTGGTATTGGGCGGGACTTCCTGTTTTCATTCATACTTCTCTCCACAGTGTCCTCTGTGTCAAGCGGCTTCACTTTTGCAGTACTTGGAAGAGATGAAGTCTCACCTGCCATAGATGCACCTGTATGTTGTCATTCTTAAGGGGAATTCCGAGTAATGTTTTACTGTTTTATTTTTCCCTGAAAATAGCTTAGATTCTATTAGTCACTAACGGTGAAAGAAGTAACTTTATTACAGCACTAAAACAGGCACTTAGCCATTCCTTCTTTTAAATGGATACTGATGCCTCTCACATAAAAATAAGCAACACAAAACCAAGCTGCAGCTTTAACATGCGCTGGGTTTCACCGTGCCTCATCGCCTTTGCCCACAAGCTCCTTCAGGGGATGGCAGGAGAGCCCTCGTGCCCGTGCTAGGGCCGGGGCAGGGTGGGCGGGTCGTTCTGCGGCTCTGTGCTTGGGGCACAGATAGGAGCACTCTCTCATCTCTGCCCAGCAGTTGCACTCCTGGAGGCATCCTCGGTGACTCTAAGATAAGACGGGGGCTTCAGCGACAGTGATAAATACAATTGGAGATGCCGTCTCTATGGAGAGAGAGAAACTTCTGTTTTATTAAAAAAAAATATCCCTTGTCTTTCAGAATTCTAAAACATGTCCAGGCTCATAAAGTCACGCCTAATTTTCCTCTTATCCTCTATTTTAAGAGCTGTGATTTTATCTAAAGCCAGATCTTGAAGTTCAGATACGTACTAAGTTATCTCGAGTTAAGTGTCTGCTTTCCTTTTTTTTCCTTTCTGTTTGCTTATCTACCTTTTCTTAACTGACCCTTCAGCTATTACTTGTAGCCTGTTTTTTTAACTTTATTTTTCAATGACAGTCTGCATTCATCACTGTTTTGTATTTGCTTCCAGCATGCAGCATAGTGGTGAGGCAGTCACATACGTCCCGGAGTTCCCCCAGTCTCCAGCACCCACCTGGCCCCATGCGCAGTTATCACAATATTACTGCTCATATTCCCTGGGCTGTGCCTCACTTCCCTGTAACTGCTCTGTAACTACCAATTAGTACTTCTTAATAACTTCTAAAGCAGACTCCGGGTCCCTTGAGGAAAGACTCTAATGCAGCCCCTCCCTCACGGAAGGCGCTGAGAGATGCCGAGCCCATTGAGCGCCCACCACCCGAGGCCCCTGTCCTTCCGGTCTGTCCGTCCTCCGCCTCGGCCTGTCTTGTGCGCACAGCCCTCTCTCTGCTGGTGGAGCCAAGGGGGCCTCAGACCTCCTTCCTCTCTGCCTGGAACGCCTGTGTCTTTGTTTTAGCCTCAGTTCAGGCTTCACCTCTCTGGGGAGCCCTCTGGATGCCCCCTCACCCCAGCTGTCGTCAGCTGTCCCCCACAGTGGTCTCAGCCCTGAGACTCACACCCACCACAGCAGCTGCTGGGTGGTGTCCCTCACCTGTGCCCACCCGCCCGAAAGCGTGAGCCTGCCTGTCTTCGCCTCCCACCTCCAGGGCCTGGAAATTACGCCGTAGTAGATGCCCAAGAAACGTTTCCAACGAACCCATACATGAGTCACGTTAATTCAGGGGCACATATACCGACCATAGTCACCTTTCTCCGTAATCTCGGCCGTTCAGTCTGTTTCATTTCCCAATTTCGGTGTTTTGCTGCTTTAACTTGCATAAATGCACTGCTTACACAGAATGTGTTAGCTACGTTACTGAATCCAAAGGTTAAACATGAGTGTAATATAAAGGAACATTGCACTTGAACAAAAAGTGAATCTCACAAGTGCAGTTTTTTCCTGCACTTACTCAGTCCCCTTTAACGAGCACCTTCTGTGTCCCAGGTAGAGATCGGACAGCTCGAGGACAGAGGGCTGGCCTGGTCTGTCCCCTTCGTCAGTGGGGGACACAGGGGACCAGGTGGGTACAATTCTGTGTCAGAGCAGGTATGTCAGCATAGAGGGGGGCACCTGAGAAAACTACCATAGAAGTCTGTTGCCTCTTTATTCCTGACATGGACAAAAGGCCTAGACACAAAGGGCCAAGTCCATTTCGGCATGTTCCCATGAAGGGCTCGGGTGAGCCCAGTGTGAGACATCATGATGGCCAGTGCAAGGGCGGCGCCCCCTTGGTCCAGGGCCCCAAGCCACGCCCCCATCCTCCTATGTGTCAGCAGCAGCACTAGACCTGTTAACGATGAAATGATGAAACATAGGATGTGGGCGGGGGCAGGGCGTAGTTCACAATGCCACTTTTTATTTTGAAATGATTCCTGGGAGCGTTTTCTGAAATGTCTATCTACATTTAATTAGAAACTCTCTTCTGACCTCATTTCATCACTGGATAGCCATATGCCAGAAACAACCACAGTCGAACTAGATTTATCCTGGAGGCTTTTGGAAATAAGGAGAGTTCTTAGAGTGGTGAACAGATTCAACTTCTGTTTCCCCAGGCCTGTTGAAAGACATCGTCAGCCCGGAAAGCTCAGCAGAGGGTCTGGACATTGTGCCTCCCTTCCTGGTGATACTGACTTCTTTCTCATGTCTTTGAGTTGATGGCGCTGATTCACTAATGGGCACTCTGGCCGGCGCTGTTTGTGGGAGAGTAAGGCAGTGCTGACCTTTTACAGCGCAGCACTTTATGGGTTTCAAAGCCCTTTCTTACTCATTGTTTATTTTATATTAGTCATGACCTTCTGAGGGCGTGGGGAGGTTCTTTAGTTCCTGATTTTTAGGTCAGGGTGTGGAAACCCATGTGCCTGAAGTCATAGAACTGAAAACGATGCTGTGGGGTTAGAACCCAGGTTTTGTCCTGTGGACCGTGGCTCTTTCTGGTGGCCCGCATTGCACACGTATGTGGAAAAGAGATGGATGACTTTTCCGAGTCACTTGTTTTCCATCTCAGCAGAGCTGGCATTTCCTTGGTTTTCAGCTCTTCCAGTTTCGACAACTAGTGTTATCCATCTGCTAGTAGTGACCAGTGTGAGATTCGCACTAACCAAACTCACAGGGGCCAAACCCGAAACGCCAGCACCGCTGTGCAGTGAGAAACACGGTGGTCAGAGTGTGGACACCTGACTGTGCTGGTCAGTACTTTTGCTCCATTTTAAAAAAATGGACCTGGAAATACAAATCAGGAGTTTGCAGTTGGCTCTCGAGTCTAGAATCTGAGGCAGGAAGTCAGATCAGAGTCCTTCACGGTCACGGTCAGCAGAGCCCGACATACTCGCTGAAGTGAAGAGAGTGTCATCACAGGAATGGGGGCTCTTGAGCTCAGGGCCCTTGGTGTGACCTTGGACCCCAGGCCCCCTGTGCTGGGACACTGCTCCTGGGTTCATTCTTGGTCACCCTCATCTGTGTCTAATCATGTGTTTATGTCTTTTTTCCTTGCTGGACATGACATTATTAGACATGAGATTATTAGATTATTACATCAATAGACATGCAGTTATTTGATTATGAGTCCCTAGCCCTGGCTGGTGTAGCTCAGTGGATTGATTATGAGTCCCTTAACAGATGATGAGACTTTTATTATTAGAGACTGTGCAAAACTCACTTTTGATCTGATTACATTAGCACATTGGCTTGGCCGATCGGTCCCTAGCCCAGCACCTCCAAGCAGCGGTCACCCAGCAAGCGTGCACTCCGTGTCCACACACAAACCGGTCTGTCTATACTTGCCGTTGGGGGACAGTGTGTGGAATAGTGACGAAGATGACTTTTCCTTCTTAAGTAACTGATGATAAAAAAATGCAGGGAAAAGCAAAAGAGAAAGAGGCGTGGCCCCAGATCGTGACAAAATCTTTTTCTTATTGCCCGGCGGTGACAAGGCAGAAACATCCCAGTTGTCCCATGAAGTGTTGCCTGTTCGCTTTCAGGGCGCCGACCAGAACATGTAGCTGCCCCCCAGGGAGCGGCCCTCAGCATCGCTGCGGAGCACACACAGGCTCTGCCTTGGCCGTTCAGGGGTTTGGCCCAACTCACAGTCGTAGTGGCGGCGTGTATTTCAGAAGGACAGATTTCAGTTTGTTTTCATGTGTGTCTGCATGGTTTTTTAAACATAAAAAAAATGACATCATTAAAGATTAATTGACCCTCTTACTCCTGTCTTTACGTGTTGGACATTTTTAATGCTGTCAACCCTGTTGCTTCTCTCTCTCTGTCCAACCTCACCCCTCCCGCCCCCGCATTCCCTTTTGGAATACATCGAGAACAAGAATACACCTTTGAAAAATGCTTTCAAGCTGAGGAAACTTCAATTACATAATTAGTATTCTATTTGTATAATTTCCGATATTCCAGCAATTGCTGGGATTTTCCCCCTTCTAAAATAAGAGTAGGGAAATTGTCCTTCAAAACATCAGTATTTCAACTTGGGTTTTCGAGGTTTTAGGACTCTTGCTTTGGAAGAGGCTCTGGAGCTGAGCCCAGGGACGAGGACATGGCCAGCCTTCGATGAACATGTTGGGATGGATGGCCGAGTGGGTGGATGTAAAGTAGATCACTTGTGGGTAAAATTTATTGCCTTTCTTCTTTAAACTGTGGTCAGTAAACCCTCCACAAGTAGATGTCACTAGCAGTAGATACATTTTCATTAAATGAGTCCCTGTCTTGGGGGTGAATATTCATATGCGTGCTCATACTCTCAGGAGCCAGGAGCCAACTCATAAGTAACTACTGCCTTTTCAGTTGCTTTTTTTTTAATGTAAAACTATTTTAAAAGGTATTTTTGTATCTTCTTTTAGTTTTAAAGGCAACAGAATGTTTCATGTATTAAAGCAAAATAAATTATAATGGAATGTTATTACATAAATTTCAGAAGATGATGTTAATGATATATCACCAGGAATGGAAATTGACATCTTAATGTATTAGATCAAGACTCTCTTAAATGGTTTGAATGAATGACTCACCCAAATTCAAAGTCAGCCCTTATTAGGTTTTTCATTTATTTTTCATTTATTCTTCCATTCAGCCTTTCAATAAATGTTTGCTGAGGACCTACTGTATCAGTCACTGTGCTTTTATTTCTCATCTCTTTACTCTGTACAATTTTTAAAAATTGAAAGATTGAAAGTTATTCTTCATTGGCCATTAACTTTAGGCTTTTGGTGGATTGATTCAGAAGACATTTTAAAAAATATTTTAAAAGCATTTTAAGATGTGGAATGTTCTAATACATATGTCCTTTCGTGCTTTCTGAATTTTCTTCATGGTATCTTTGATTTTCTTATGGACTCCCGCATGTAGATTTGCCTGAGGGAGTGTCCAAGACCCGAATGTTTTCTGTGTTTTCAATTATCATGTAATGTATGTAGAATTATACTCTGGCCTGAAACTTGCTGTATTGGCCATCAAAACAAAGTGATTTTAAGAATTCTCATATCTGACAATATCTTTAATACCTATGAACACTCATTGTAACTGGAGATTTCTTTAGGTATAGAAATTGTTTCTGGATATGTGGAAACATAGGGCAAAAGCTTTTTATTTGACAAAAGGACCTTTGTTCTGTAGCTTCGTTTGTTTTCATCAACCTACGCATTGGCAGACACAGTTGCAGACCAGGAAGGCCAGCGGTAAATGAGACGAGCTAGCTACTCACCAGGGTCTGCGCTGTTGGAGGAGTAAACCGCGGGGCGGAAGGCACAGCAGAGCTGCCTGCCAGTGGAAGAACTGCGTGTGCCCTGCTCCGTGGCTGTTCATGGGCGGGAATGCCAAGCTCTGTGCACCCATCGGCAGCAGCCTGAATGTCCTGTGTTCTTCTACAGGGCTCATTCAGGTCAGCTGCGTACACTGGGGCAACACATGGGTGGGAGACGTAGAGCCCACTGTTTCCCGGATGACATTTTAGAATGCTAGAACTCAAGAACAAAGTGTGGCTTCCTCCCTGTGCCTCACTGTGTCACAAAGACCACAGAGTGTGGAGGAGAGAGAGATGTGATCGTTGACTTAAGTTCAAAAAGTGGTGAAGATTGGAAGTTGCCATAGCTACAATAAAACCTGTTTTTTTCTTTCTATAGCAAATTGCTAAGTTCATTTGTAGAAAGAATTCTGTTCTCTCATTATCTGACTTCATATTCCTTCATAGTAAGACTTGGTCTTTCTTCATTTCTAATTGAAAATTCCAAATCCCAAAGGTATTGAGTTATACTAAATGCCTTCCTATAAAAAGCTATTTTTTCCCTTGGGAAATACTTATTTTCCAGTTTTTCAAAACTAATTGTTTGAGTCTTTCTGTCAACTTTCAGGCAGTGGATAATGGTGAGTGCACAGAACAGTTTACTGAATGCCATCTTAGAGTGTTCATCTGTTTATAAAAACTTGATAAAGGGGAAGAAAATCTGCTTTTTGTTATGACACACGGGCCATGTTCACCAGATAATTGTGTAATGGTAGAGAGGACACCTCCCGTTCCTTTGCATCAGGTTAATGAGCATGTAACTACAACTTGGCTGTATGGTTATTAAGGTTTCTTCGCATTCTGAGCATATATGATATTACTCCGTAAACATGAAAGGTCTTTAAAACGGTGTCTAAAAAATGGCTGTGGGTAAACTGCCTTCTCCAGTTTTACCCTTTCTATTTAATTCATCACAAGTTTATATTTACTACTCCAGTTCTACGTCATCAGCACATTAGGATCGGCGAACTTGAGTTGTGATAGGGCCTTTAAACACTGTCAGATTAATCACCTGCCATTTTCCTCACTCCATTTCATGTTTATTTGTACACAGTAGGAATAAAGACGAGAGTCACTTTCATCATCGCATTAAGGCAAACTAACCACTGGATAAGTAAATTGCCATGATGGAATAAATGAAGCAAAAATGAGTTGTCAGTAACTGTTAATACTGATAGATGAACGATAGATCCATTATGATTTTTTGCTAAACTAGGGAAATGTAGATTTTTTGATAATATTCAATTTTGAATCTCCTGAACAAATGGGGTATCATATAAAATCAGCATATTTTTCACGTCATAGGAATTTTTAGCAGGGATGGACTTACAGACCCATGGATTCTCAGCCTCATTTCAGATGCGAAGCTGTTCGTTCAAATGCAGCCTCACCTGGATTCACAATAAGGCAGCCCAGGAAAGCAGATCTTTTCCAGGGGTGCAGGTGGTGGGGTGGGGGAAGGGAGCACGGGGAGGCAGGTATCTGGAAGGATTTAGGTGGCACCCAGCTTGGTGTTCCCACTCACAGCATCTGACCCTGAAGGGGCTCCAAGGAACTCATTTCTGAGCCTTCCATCTGCTCCCATCGCCTCTCAGAAATGAGGTACTGGGGGCCTTCCGAGGTCAGACGACTCACACCAACTGGTTCATTGTGGAGGGGTGTTGAAAATTTGGAGAAACCTTAGGTACTCTTTTTCATGCACCTCTTCCCACCCTCACCTCTGTCACTAGGCCTGCCAAGGCGAGGTCTGTTCCCCTTGGCCTTGACTGAGTGCACATTGGCCTCTCGCCTTTCAGAGTGAGGAAGGATAGCGGGCAGCCTGCATAGGGATGGCAGGGAAGAAGTAAATGCCGTGGCAGGGAGGGGGAATGGGGGTGGCCCAGGCAGTTAATAATCCACCAGCCGCACACACGTCCTGTGTCCCCCTGGTCTCACGCCTGCAGGGATTCTTGCGGGTGGTCCTCACGTCCGCTGCTTTGGTAGACACCGTTACTGTCCTTATTTTTGTTACGAAGCCCAGGAGGGTGACTGGCCGATTCATCGTTCCTCAGGTGTGCATCCAGGCCCCTTCATTGTGCCTCTAAAAAGCCCAACTTCCCCACCATCAATTAAACAGGGAGGCCATCACACCAAGGTGGCTCTTCTGCCACAGGCAAACGACACCCCAGCCTGTGGATGACTCAAGTGCCCAAGAGGAAACTGCAGGACACCGTGCCCCCAGCAGCCGACTCACCAATCCATAGTCCCCTCTCTTTGCTCCTATGTTTTCTCCGTAGAAGTCTCTCCTGAGCCCCTGTCACGGCGGGGCCTCCTTACCACTTCTGGTTTGGGGCTGCCCTGTTCAAATCAATTTTTGCTCAAATAAATGCTTAGCATTTTATTATCTCTCAGTTTATTGACTAACACATCCCTCTACTTCCTCTCTGGTGTTTATTAACGTAGAACCCTCATCCAGTATTTTTTCAGAAGGGGGTTCCCCCCAGCTGAATGGGTCTGAGAGCTGTCATCACTTATCTCTCTTTCTTCTATAGGGGAGCTTGACTCAGACGACATTTAGATGGCCCCTGAGTGAGGAAGAGAAGGGGGCCCTGGGAAAGGAAACCTGCTTTCTAGGCCAACCTGTGCTGTGTGTTTCAGTTAAATCATATTGCTCTCAGCTGTAGAGTCCCCCAGCCTCTGGGGTCTGGACAGAATTTTCACTGTTTCCAAATTGATTGTTAATGTTCTAGAAAATCCCATAGCGATTTATTATTGCATCGTCATTATAAAGAAGTTTATTTATTAGAGCAGAGTTATTTTTGTCCTCATCCAGTGTTTCTGCACTAAAATGCATGTGATGTTGTGTACCCGTGCATCGAATGGACACTGGCTTTGAGAATGATTTCCTTAGGTTCTGATATTTTCAGGTTCTCAAATCAGATCCCTTGAGATCCTCGAACCAGCTAAGGGCAGGAGTCTCTCCTATCATTACGATGGAATAGTGTAGGTAAAAAGAAATAAAGAGGGAAGATTTGATACTATTTTGTGTCCCTGTCATGTCCAAGCCCTTATACTTGAACACAGAGAATATCAGTGAAAATCTGAAGTGATCCATGGACTGTTTTCATCCCTCAGGAAACTAAGCTCAGCGGACTCCCTTCGATGAAAATGCAATCCCTGCAATAAGTTTCTTTTAGAGAAACGGGGAGTAACTTAAATAGCAGAATTCCTTTTCTCCTGACTCTTAAAATATGATTTGGACAGATTTTGAGGGAGTCTTGGACTTTTTATCATTTTCAGATTTCAGCCTGGTGCTACTGCAGGGAGAGCCTCGGGGATAACATAAAACAGGAACAGGATGGTTTCCTTAAACATTAACTTCCATGGGCGCGCACAGCAACCCCTCCTCCTTGTTCTCTTTTGCAGAGTGGGGAGTGAACTCTGACCCGGGAGTGTTTCGTGTTGGTGTCAGGGGCTTTTGTGCCCTTGCGCATTACCAGCTTGTTGTGATAGTCATTTCTGATTGTGGAAAGCATTCCGATTTGCATTTATTTTTAATGATCACTTTTGCTCATCCAAACACTTCATTAATAACATTGTCTGTGAAGATGATTTCTGTACATGAGCAGCAAAACGAGTGGTATGTCTAGACCAGAACCTGTCTCTTCACGCATTGCTGTAGGAGCATCCCTCCGTGTGTGGGGAACACTGACTCCCACTACAGCATCTCAGAGTTTCCTTCGCTGCATGTGAGAGCCGCTGGGTGTCGACGGCCTGCTTTGCTTTTTTAATTTCATTTTTATCATCTCCTCATTATTTGGCATGCCTAGGCATCCGTGGGGAAAGCACTCATTTCTGCATTATTCTTAATGTCCACTCATCTCAGATTGAAGTATAATCATCTTATTTCCCAAATTAGGTGGCAGAACTTGGAAAACTTGCCTCATGTTGTAAGGAACTACAGGTCTCCCTGTGCGTGATGGGTGGCACTCTGGCCGCAGGGTATCCGCAGAGGTTGGAGCCCCAGGAGGCAGGGAGGACCTGTGCCCTTTGGTGGCTTCGCTTCTAAAATGGGAGGTGCCTTCAGGTTCTAAAATTACGTAATTTTTAGAATAACCTTCAGTAGGGAAGCTCAAAACTGCTTCACCAAACTTCCTTGTACAAATCTAGTACAGTATTACTGACAGAATTTACCCAGACATGTCATGATATTTTCAGGGTTTATCATGCTTATTCACATGTTCGACATGTATGATAAACTGTGGCATATGGATAAGGGTGCTGATTTCATTAGGATTAGAAGAAGTCTCTAGAAGGAGTCTTAGGACCTGTACAAATGTATAGAGAACTGGGAGATTTTTTTACTGTGTATCATGGACAATTTATGTCTGTTTTATAAGAAAGATAAGTATTCTCTTGGCAAAATGTGTGTGTGTGTGTGTGTGTGTGTGTGTGTGTACACTTAGATCCTTTACTTCTGCTCAGAAAATTCTCCCTGTGATGGACTGAACTTATGAGCTAACATTTCCCATTTTGTTCCTGTTTTTATTTCTATTCGTACATGTTCTGGCTAACTGATTTAGTCACCCATCAATTTGTATTCTATAGCAATCACACGGGCTAAGAAGAGTTGTCTTCCTAAATATGCTTTCCTTTTCCTCAAAACTGTTGATTTCTAAGAGCTCATTCTTATTGTCCAGTTCTGGTTTATTTGGGAGCGAGTGAGGTGGACTGATTTGTAAGTGACACCATTGTTTTATCCTCAAAAGCATTTCCAGCTGCCCTTGGAGAGTCTCTCTAGAGACTCCCCTGTTTGAACGGCAGGGGGAATACCTGGCGGGGGTGCATTGCTGTACAGCGGATGGAAATGCGTGTCTCCCGTGGACCCTGTTTCCACTACCTGCATTTCACATGAAAGTGTGTGGGCTAATTACCCAGGTAATCCAGGCAATTTTCATACCATTTTCTTCTTCATTGGAAGATAGCCAAGTACCCTCACTAAGTCTTTGAAGTCCCCATTCTTTGAGCCACCTGGAGACGGTCCCCCTCCCTGGTGTAGTTAAAAGAAAAGAAGGAACAGTGATTCCAGCTACAGTTGATTCTAGGTCCACGTCTGCTGCTTCGTGCTGTGTGTGATCTGCACGCACTGCTCTCTCTCCGGTCTCGCACACGGGAGGGCGTGACGGGCCTGTCTACCAAAAAAACCCCCTCTAAACGTTTGTTCTGTGTGGTTGTCACAGCCAAGTGCTTTCACACTCATCTCAGGAGGGATGGTTTCCGGAGAAGAGATTTGCTGTCAAAACATGGCAGCAAAAGTGTTTCAACACATCGACTCCTGATGAACTGAGTGCAGCAGGATGGAAGGTCACTGGTTCACGAAGGAGATAAGCAAGCCTATGGGCCGGAGTCCAATGGCGTGCTCCAGACAGAAGACGAGGAATGTCTGTGTTACAGAATCAGTACAGGAAACTCGAATGTACACGTCAGAGAGCATTCCTGACGGGAACCCAGAGTCGATGGTCTCTGGGTAGTTCAGTTTCTGTTCTGCTTATATTAATAGAGCAGCATGAATATCAATGCTTTATATCTTTACTGAGAGTTTTGAGAATAAAACATGTTTTGAAAGGAATTGAAGTTCGGCCCAAGAATGAATGAATAAACTGTAGCAATGTGTCCCCTGTGCCCAGGGTCAGTGAGTGCCCACCATGAGGGCAGTGAGGGATAGTACTTTCATCTTGCACTTACTGTGGTCTGCATTTTCAGTTCCTTGTGAGTGTGGAATTGCTTGTCCATTTTTTTTGGAAAGTGTGCTGAGTTCCCTCACGCTCTTGACTTCCCCTTTTACTCTTGACTGTCTGCCTGAAATGGCAGTGCCGTGTCTGTTTCCAGGGTCTGTTAGAAAGATTTTTAAACAGAACAACAAAAACTCCATTGAAAACTTGAAAACACCTTCCCGAATTATGGTTGTGAGTTTCAAAAGTAGTCCTCTCAACAAGCCAGGAGGCAGTTCTCACGTCTGTACTCACAGCTGTGTGTCGTTCTGTAAGAAAAAACTCACTGCTGGACAGGTCCTGGCTCTTCCCCTAGCATGTGGTGACAAGTGACAGATGTGACCTGACATGGTGGCACTTTGAAGAAGTCTGAGCCGGCAGACGAGTTAGTTCCTGACACACCGAAAGCCATTGGAGCTTCATTAGCTATTTCTTGTGGGGAAACAGAAGGTGCTAGATGCAGGTTAAAGCTGTGCGTTTCCCTCTTCCTGTCACATAACTTATAGCTCCTTAGCATGATGGGAGCTCACGACAGCTCTTTACTCAGGGTTAGTATGCAGGACTGCCTTACGTAAACAACCGTGCAAGGTGTGGCTGCCCAAGAGCCCCTTGAAATCATTGAAAATTACTAACCCAAGGACATAATTTGTTCACGTTATACTTGCCCAGAATGGGCTTTATGAGGACTCCTACTTTAGTAAGTTTCCAGTGGTGTTTGACCGCTATCCCATGTAAGCATCAGCCTGTATCCGAGTAATGAACAAATTGGGGAATGTGAGATTCCCCAGAACAGTGGCAGGAAAAAGAACTAAGTCTTGCCTTTAAGGGGTGAATAGAAGGGACCAAAGTTAAAAGAGGAAGTTAAAACAGAAGACTAAATGGCCATTTTCTTGAAATGGAAAGCAGTATCATTTGTGACACCTATCAAATTGTAATTTTGCTTTAATGGGCAACGTAAGCCCTTGCTAAAACTGTTGCTGCTGCTGCTGCTTTTTTTGTGGCAATGCCATTATATTCTGGTGACAAGATGTAACATGGGACTTTAATGATATATTGCATTTGAAATCAACAAAAAATTCAGGTGATAACTGTATACTGGACACTTATAGGTGCCATTAGTATGGGCTGTCACAGCACAAATATTGTAAAGATGCTAATGTATCACATATCCTCACAAAGATCACTCTCAGGATGCTCCCCCCTCCCCCCCCCGCCCCGTGATCCTTGCACACGCTTTCTCACACTGCTTCCTGTCTGCAGTAGGAGGGAGTTCATAGGCTGGTGAGGCTGGAGCCAGGTCTTACTTAACGCCCCCTACCGTGATCCCAGTGGAAGGCAGTCATTACGTTAACTACCTGTGGAGTTCCCACGAAAGAGTCTCTGCTTCCAGGAGACAGTATATGTCCCTAATTAATTTAGGGCATAAAAACACCCTCCTTAAATGGAAATTCACATATACTCTGGCAATGAAAAGGTTGACGCTAACCAAAACGATGCCTGCTGGTAGTCAAGACTGCGCAGATATTGTTGGTGCCAAGTTCCAGCGGACGGACCCAGAATCCACGCAGAGCAGATGCAATGAGCAACATTTCCTTAAAAACTTAAGCTCTATATAACAGTTTCCCTCTTACATGTGCTGTGTACTAGACTCTGTAATAGGACCAGCAGAATTTGAAGTGTTTAGTGTGACGCAGGGCTTTGAAATGGATGTGTTGCAAATAAACCTTCGGGAGTCCCTTATTCCCCAACGAAACGAGGGCTCACTACTTCTGATATAGCAAATCCGTGGGATTGACATTTAATCAGAGCATGAAACACATTTGCAGAGCCTCATATTTGAGATTATTATTTCCGTACTGCCCCAGTGCAAGCACGAGGCTTTTAAGAATTTCTTTCAGACAAAGTCACATACAAAATGTTTGCTCTGCTTGCACAGAATTGTTTTATTCATTACTTCGTGTTTGGTTGCCTTTCCTGGAACATGCTTATTTTGCATTTTTAATGAACAGAAATGGGTTCAAAGCCAGTATACGAAAAAACAAACCAGGCATTTTTTTATGTGTGTGGCAGAGGGTCTGGAATGTGGAGACTGCCGGTGTCCTCCTGTGACCCATCAGTAGAATGCCAACTATTTGTAACAGAAGGTCCAGAGGAAGCGTCTGCATATCGTAGGGCTGGTATTGTAACAGAGGCAGTTTTACATGCCCACATCCTTGGAATGTCTACAGAGACACTCTCCTTATGCAGAGTCCAAGAAAGAAAATTTTGAGGGGAGAGGTTAGGAGGCGAGTGAAAAAGAAGGAAGGGAACGAGGGGAGGAATCTCCGAATCTCCATTCCCTTTCTTTTTCACTTTCTAGCGAGAGAGACTCTAAGTATTGTCTATTCATGAGCATCTGCAAGTCACACTGAAGCTTATCCATGTCTTCTCTGGCTTAATAGAAACTTTGATTGTTTTCTAGGATTTACACCCAGCGTAATTGTTTTTGCATTTTAATATAGTAAGGAGTGGATTGAATAAATGCATAACATATTAGAACTGCTATTAAGCAAATGATTCTATGTGGGACTGTTGAACGAATGTTTTCCTTTTTTCTTCTGAGCAAAACACAAATTTCTCCAATTATTTTTAAATTGATTGTTCTCTATTGTTGCCCAAGGACACGTGGAAAAAATCTATTTGTGTGTTCATTCTGTTTCTTCAGTATAAATTGAATGGGGCCGCAGAAGATTAATACAGCAGATGGTCAGATACTTTCCCTCCCAAACCTGTAAGGGACACTTCTGTTTGCATCCTGCAGACATAGTGTTTTCATACACTGAGACTTCAGTTGTGTCACCTTAGGGTATTTCCGCTGCACATCCGTAGTATCTTTTAGCGCCCTACTGCAGGGATCCTCGCCATCGGAGTCCCTACTGCAAAATACTGAGTCCTTGACTCACGCACAGTGCTCACGAGCTCCAGGAACGGTCTGTGTATGGCAGTGGTGAAGACATTATCTCTTTGTTTGTTTGGTTTTTAAGTGGACCTTTTTTCTTAGAGAGCTTCCTACAAATCGGTGAACTTCCAGAGAGCAGAGACTTCTCTTGCACCAAGGGCTGGTAACTGGCTCTTTCAGACCCATACCCAGAGAGTTTAAGGAGTTATCGAACTCTTCATTGAGTCGGGAGAACAATGACTCCAGCTTCTATCATTCCATTTTCAGGGCCTTAAAAGTCCTACATATTCGCCTCCATCCTTCTAAGTCCCAGCTGGGAAGGAAATGGGTAGGAGATGAGTGCTCTTCCCATGTTCCTCAGCTTGGAGGCGTGAATTGGCCCGCTCTGCTGTGCACAGGGACTGGCTACAAGATATGTTCCAAGGTCCTGTGCAGCGTCCTTGAGAGCAGACCATGGTAGGTGTCACTGAGAGATTCGGAATATGCTTCCCAGACAATTAGCAATCTCCCATTTGTACCTTGCTCCTGTTTCCAGTCCAGGAGAATGGGCTTGCCCCTGCTGATGCCGTGAGACTTGAGCTCTCCATGGATTCCCGGGGTGTCATCACTCAGGGGCGCAGCACATAAAGCAGAGGAATTGAACTGGCTGAAAGAGCTGTGTGTGGATGATGAAAGTGGGGAAGCTATAAAAGACGGCAGCCCTATCACACTCGTGTGACTGAGGCAATCTGTATCCACCTCTTTTATATTTCTATGGATTTTTCTTTCCATTTGCATAAACTGGTAGTATACATAATAAAAATGCAAATGACAGAAAGCAGGCCCATGTTTAAAGCTATGAAAAAACACCACCATCAAGAGATTTGTTCTCTTGGGGTGGGAGGAACAGAGAAAACACACGCTGTGTTCGTGTCAGAGAAGATGCTTGGAGGGTTTTTGCCTGGTCTCTCCTGGCAAACTAAATAGCATGTGGCAGTTGCCAGGGCAACCCATTTTTGTGATTGCAGAATCAGGGTGCAAACCAGATGTAAACCGTCAGTCAATAAACTTCTGTTGTCACAGAAGATGGTGACATATGCAATCTCATTTGGCCAATTTATATACTTTCGTGGTGTTTTGTTCTCATCTGCTAGTTTCCATGTGCTGTCTGAGTTAGATGTCTTTCTTTGGCCACATCGTTTGTGTTTTATACATGATGTTCACTGGGATGACTAGAAGTCAGGGTCCGAGAAGGTTGTTGTTGCAAAATGAAGGGTATTTGACATCTGTTTTGTCATGTGGACACATGGACTCTTGGATGTATCTTGTGGAGAAGAACCAAATGAATTTTTAAAGGGCACTTTAAAAGTTTTTGCAGTTATTTTTTTTTTTAAATATCTATTTTCAACCTGTAGAGATGAATCCACTTTTGTCTCCACGATCCCTTCGCTGTGAAAATAGACTGCGCTCTGCCCTGGGAGCGTCTGGGAGTTCAGGGTCCTGCTTTTGCTCTCCATGTGCTGGCACATGGACCCCCCATTTGGACCCAACTCCCTCTAACAGTGTTGCACCCACATGCAAGTCCTGTTTCCTTCCTGGGTTTTCCTCCTGTGAGTGAGACCGCCCCGTTCCCTCTTCTCGCCTTTCGTCTCTTCCCATGTCCCGGAAGCCACGACCCTCTCACTCTGGGGAGACTTGCCCCCGCTTCCAGTGGCATGAGGACCAGGGTGTTTGCATGCGGGCTTGTAATGTGGCCAGCTCATTAGAACACATCACTGACCCTTCCCTGCCCGTGTCATGCCCTCCACATTTTCCATCCCAACTCACAGCCTTCCTTTCCCCTGCATTTAAAAATATTTCTTTAGCATTTGTTTCAAAAATCTGAACCCCAAAAAGACTAGGTCGGGATGAGTGATCAGACTTCTCTGTTACTCAGCACTGTGGAAAACTCATGCTTGACGCGTGACACGCCTCCTGCCTTTCTAAAGGGAGGCCAGCGCCCACCAGTGGGGTGACAGTGTTGGTGACGAAGTGAACAGCACACAGACACTCACGGTCCACAAACTCGGAACACTAGCTGGGGATGTGCAAACCTTCTAGAACAAAGGGCAGCGTGTGATTAATCTAAAGCAGGTGGCCACACAAGTCGTGTCAGCCTCTGGTGAAATTCTGAAAGTGGCTTACAGAACTCTACACTTATGGGAAAGCAGGGCCCGGTGGGGAGAACAGGAACTGTATGACTTCTACTCCTCCTCGCCCTGGGTTTTTCTCATTTCCAAGGTCGCAAACCCAGCACAGGCTGTGTGCAATGGAGACACGTGCGTGTGTGCGTGGAGGGAGCTACTTGAATGACATTCAGTTCTGATTTCCACAGACGGTTGTAGATTTTTACTTGACTTGTACATTTTTTTCTGGCTATTTCCCTGAAAAGAACTCTTCAAGGGCACCACAGTATTTGTCTTCTCAGTTTGTGGCAAGTCTTAGGAGAAAAGGCATTGGAAACCAGCTACAAGTAAGTGTGGCTAGACTTCAGGGAAACACTTATAAACTGTTAAGAACTATTAGGAGCTGGCAGATGTTTTGAAAAGCCCAGTGTTGGTGTGGGAAGTGGCTGCACACTTGTGTTAAGTTGGCCCTGGACTGGATGGGGCCATGGCAACCTCTCTGTTAACTACAGATCTACAAACACGGGAACACAACTCTTTTGAGGTGGTGGAGCAGGACATTGTCATTTCTTGAGATATGGTTACATGTGGGGGGAAACAAAGGCTTACAGAGATTGCTAAAAGGTAGTGGAAACCTTATTCATTAGTGTTCCCAGGGGGCACTTTCCAAACGAGAGAAAAATGAGCGCACACTCTGTACGTCACTATGATAAATGGACACTCCGCAGGCGTAAAGCATCTCGTGTTGTAGTCAGCAGTTTAAAAATTGTATTCTAACAACTCAGGCCTTGAGTGCTTACTATTCTGTATTATTCTGTCCTCTGGTAACACTGCATTCTTGGGAGGAGGGACTTACAACAAGATTTTCATAAAAGTTGAAAAGCAAGTATGTCATGAGATTTATAACTTCCCAACTGGAGTTACTCGGTGTTGGTTAGAAAGCCTGTCAGCTCCCAGGAAAGAGGCCTACGGCAGAGAGGTCAGAGAGCCTCTTAGATGGGGCGGGCAGCAAAGAATCGGAGCCTTCCATCTCCAGTTTGGATAAATATGAAACTTGCTTTTTGTACAGGCGTCATTTTTTTTAATTTGTGGTTTTCCACTTAGTTTAATATTCTCTCTCTCGCTCTCATTTGTCTGATTTAAAAATGGAACAAAAAGAATTTTTCAGTTAAAGTTACTGTAGGGCACACATTCAAACCCCCCAGGTTCAGGAAATTCACACTTGGATGCACGGGGAGGCAATGCATTGCTGTCGGGAAAATGCCGCCCTACGGAGGCACCGTGGACTGTGACTGGAGGCCAGGAATCGGGCCTCTGCTGGGCTTCCGCAGCCAAGAATGTGCACAGACCCGGGCCCTTTGCAGAGGAGGCTCTGCTGAGTTTCTCCAGGAGACTGAGTTTGGGAGCTTTTGGTCATAATGGTGCTTCAGAAAAGGAATGATGTGAGATGGGCACACGGTCCCATCTTGTTGAAGCTCCGCCATCGCAGTCAACGTTGGGCAAACCGACCACTGGGCAAGCGGTGAGTCCTCTGCTTTCCAGTTCCAGCTGAACGAGAAGTGGTCGAAGTAGGGAGGTCGTTGTGAGTAAGTGATGACTACCTTTCAAAGTCTCTCCATTTCACTATTCTGTTCTCCCGGTTCTGACTCCTTAAACTATTTCGAAGCCCTTGAAGCAAATCAACAATCTGTGTAGAACTCATCCATCATGCCTGTGGCAGTTTCTGGGTGCCCCTCAGTTGAGTCCCACGTGGATGGTGGTAGAATGTTTGAACATGGGAGTTTGCGAACATGTGGGAGAAAAGGGGGTTTGGTTTGTTTCTGGTAGACCCTCCACCTAAGGATGTGTAACCTGCCACCCTACAGATGTTGTCTGAGAGCCATAGGGCGACTGTGGCAGTGGACTGAATTAGACGGGGGTCCTGGTGATGGGGGCTGTCCTTAACCACAGCCCCCCCCCCACAGCAGCTACCCACGTCCACTGGACTGTCTCGGGCAGACCCCTCACAATCAAACCCCTAACTCATGCAGCCGTACCCGTTCCCAGTCTTCTTCGGGGGAAAACGGAACTCAGTCTACCTGCCGTGTGCTTACTCTGTAAATGTTGAAGCAGTTGTTGATCACAAATACACGATTTCTACTAAAAACAAGACAAAAACGGCAGATGGTGGACAAGGGAAAAGGACTTGAATTCCGAACCACTTGTTCTGAAACTCTGTGCAGAAATTTACTAGGGGTTCCTAGGCATCACTCTCAGAGATTCTGAGATTCTGTGTTAAAAATAAACACCCAAGTGCATTTGATGTAGGTCATCCCAGAGACAGCTTAATAAACTTCTTTTAATGTTAAAATCAGTATATATATCGTCTAGGCAACAAATGTCTTTAGCAAAACTTTTCCAATATGGTGCCTTCAAAAGTCAGAATGGCTCATGTTAAGATGAGAAAATTAAGATAGATAGATAAAGATTTTTTAAAATTAAGATAGATAGATAAAGATTTGCTGTGTTACACATACATCATTCCTGTCAGCAGTTCAGGTTTGTGTTCACCGACTGTGACGCAGCCTTGACTGTCGGTTAAATGACCATGATGTGGTGTACCTAAATGAGGGGGACATTATTTTACAATATCTCTCCTTTCAAAGTTTCACAGATGTCTCTATTAGGTAAAGTACAGACTGGTACACTGATTTAGAATTAAATGTAATTATGTCAGAAAGAATGCCCCATGCATAAGTGAGGCTGAGAACTTGACGCACTGTTGCCTTCCATGTGGTGTGGTTAGGAGTGGAGGCGGGATGTCACGGTCAAGGAGGAGTTAGTAGCCTAAGGAAGGAAAAATACAGGGCAGATTTGAACTTATAATCTGTTCATACTTTTTCCTAAGTGTATCAGCTTTAGGAAAATAGAAAGAAGTTTCTGGTATTTCCCAAATAGGGTGAGCAACATTCAGGAGTGAGGGAGACAGCTGAAACACTTTCGTACGTGTTCAACTTGCAAGATATTTATGGTGGAGAAAATTTCCCTAGCTTCCTTCCCGATTCTATTTCCTAAGAAACAATAAAGGACTGAGACATTCACAAGTCCTTCTGCGACTTAACCTGGTCACTTTTTCTACACATTGTACCTCTGAAATTTCACAGATTAATGAGAATGTTTAAGTGGGACATCCGCAAGTCATAAGTTTATTTTAGATTAGTTGAATTATATTAAGTGTTCATTATATTATTCACGACATACTAACGAGGTTGCACCATGTGGTAATGCTGTGAAGTCTGATTAATTATTACATAAGCTTTCTGAACTTTGCTGAGGGGCTTAAACTATAGAAAGGGCCCACTGTTGGATGTTTCTGCATAAAAAAAAAAAGTCAAATGCTTCCCAAAGGAGAAATGTATTGTGTTAATTCCAAGAAATGTGTGCTCTGGGGGGCACGATAGCACAGTTTTAATAGGATGGGCTTCAGAGTCCAACATTCTGGGTTTAAGTCAGGGGGCGGCTGCGATGGGAAGGTGGGTGCATGCTCCCCAGCCTGTCTCTGTTCCCTCAAGGAGCTGTGATGTTCGGATTGGAAGAACCCTCAGGAACGTTTTGGTCTTGATCTCCCGCTCAGCACTTTGTATGTAGGACAGTCCACTGGAGCGCTCCCCTGGGGGCTGTTGGAGGAAGCCACCCAGTGAGAAGTACCAAAGTTTTGCAGATAGCCCGTACGGAACGCTTCTGTGGAAGTTTTAGGTCTGGCTCAGCCTGACCAGTTTGCAAAACCAGCGACAGCTTTCATCAATTAACGCGAGGAGCCAAAAGCTCATTAATACTGAGAGGGGTTGACGGATTTCACTGAAAGTGGATGATCCTGCAGAGGTGAACTATTCAGACTTGCTGTGACTTCCGTGTTTGAAAGGGAATGCACGAGGAAAGAGAGAACCCACAGATGGAAGGGGACTCTCAGGGGGCTGTGACCAAGGAGGACATGAGACCGTGAGTTGCACTCTTGTTCTCCCTTGCGCCAGGTGCTGCGCAGCCTGAGTCCAGGCAGAGCCACAGGACAGCGTGAGAAAAGGGGACGGGACTGGCCCAGGCCATGGGTCTGGCTGTGAACCCACCTGCAAGAATCCTTTTAATTAATCCACTGGATGCTGGTATTTAAACAGAAATAAGTAGGTCATCTCTCTTCTCTCCAAAACAACAAAAAAGGAAGAAATGAATGGATCCTACAAAGAGATGACGTCCTAGTCTGAGCAGAGTGCATGGCAGAAATGACAAGCGACGTGATTGTAGTCTGAGGGAGAACCTGGCCCTGGGCGGCAGTGTGGACGGCCACAACTGGGCTGCCCCCGGCCCCTGTAGGAAGTCCTCTGCGTGAGAGCCACCTGCCCTGGGTTCCTCCTCCTCTCATGCCTTGACTTAGTGGGGGCAAGTTGCTTTTCTCCGGTTTGCTTTGTTTGTTAAACCTAGTGAGGAATATTACTCGCTTTGCCCTGGCCAAGTGACTCAGTGGGTTGGAGCACGGTCCCATACACCAAAAGGCTGCATGTTCGATCCCTGGTCCGGCGACATGTGGGGGGCCACTGATCGGTGTTTCCCTCTCACACGGAAGTTTCTCTACCTCTCTCTCCCTTCCTCTCTCTGTAAAATCAATAAACACATCCTGGGGTGAGAATTTTTTAAAAAAGAATATTACTTGCTTTACGTGCTTCCTATTCAGGGAGGAAATGCATGTGAAGTGCTTAGCATAATGGCGGTCCAAAAATGCTCGTGTGTGGTCCAGGCAGCCCGCTGGTGGCCCACACGTCCCCTGAGCCAGCAGAGGGCTGTCTGCACAGACCCTGTGCTCTGAACCGTTCGGGCCTCTGCTTGCGTACAGCACGTTACCGACTTACACGTTTCAGCCTTCCCTCCTCTGGACCACCTGGTCCAGCAGCCGCCCTCTGTGACACATTCCATGATGTAAATGCAAAACGAGACCATGGTATTTACATGGGTGTGCTTGCTCATTACAGGAAATGGTAGTCTGGCACACGCCTCACTGGTTTTAAAAAGTTGGCTGAGCGTCACCTATGGCACTCTGAGCGGCTGTGGTGTTTGTGTAAAAAACGCGTGGGTGACAAACTACAGCTCGGGGAACAAATATAAATGGTGTGTTTCGTACGTGAACTGGTTCAGCTGTTCCCACGAGCAAGCGACTCGTTGGATGAAGACCGTCTTGTAAACCCACGTCTCAGAATGACATGTTTTCTGGTTTTCATTCAAGACTCCCTGGGAACAGAGCTTCCCAGCTTTAGAAGGACTCAGAACATGTCTCTTTTACATGTGGCGGTAGCGTGGGTCCTCTCCTCCCATCCTGTGTGTGCTGTCCCTTACACAACATGGCCTTGTGCCTGAGACTCGGCCCTACGTCTTCCCCTCCCCGTGGTCTTGTTCCCAACGCCTGGGACAGGGGCCATGTGAGGCATCATTAACGTTTGGGCCTCCATGGCAATCGAAACCCGATCTGTCTAGAGGTATATTAAAATTACCCCCGAGGATGATTGACATTTCCGTAAAGACTGTTGTGGTCCCCTGTACCCTTTGTAGGGTACGTTCGGTATCTGGTGTTTCTGAGCAACAGATTTCTGATGAAAGCAGAGCCTGGAGACACCGTCGGCAGACAGGGAGGAGACCAGGGTATTTGGGGTGTCGGGATGGAGCGATGAGGAAAATATTCCACTGACATGAAGGCCTGTGTGAATTGTATCATTGAAAACACACGTCTGTTGTTTAACATATTTTGAGGGTTTTTTTAATTTATTTTTTTTAATTATTATTTATTTTTAGAGAGGGAAGGAAGGGAGAAAGAGAGAGAGAGAGAAACATCAATGTGTGGCTGCTGGGGGCCGTGGCCTGTAACCCAGGCATGTGCCCTGACTGGGAATCAAACCTGCGATGCTTTGGTTTGCAGCCCGTGCTCAATCCACTGAACTACGCCAGCCAGGGCATATTTTGAGTTTTTATTATTTTTCTTAACAATAGTAAACTGTAAACTAGTCGACAGTACAATTTCAATGCCTCGATCTATCAGCGTTATAAGGCTATGAGATATTATGGAGCCAGTGTTACACCAGTGGAAGAATCTACTGACATGCTTGCCTATTGTGTCTTTATAGTCATTTTATTAACTTGGTAATTTTAGAGAAGATTTCTCATAAGCACAAGTCAATCCTCTCTGCATAATGAAATGAGGCCTCTAAGTATTTGCCGCAAACTACCCCACACCGTTGATGCCATTGGGAAGTGTGGTGCGTCCAGAGTCTTCGAAGGCCATCGCGTGGCCATGGCACGTGGGCGGGCTCAGCCCCCGGGAAGCATGTTCTCCCACTTGGAGCTCCTGCTTGTGCAAGTCAGGGGTCCCTACCTCCCCTTTCATCCCTCGGGGGGTGAAGGCCAGGGCTTCAGGATCCCGGAAACGGAGATGGTTGCCTGTCAGTGCTAAGCCTTGAATTGATTCGGGGGGTCTCTGAGGAGTTTGGGTCTTTGCAGCACCCACCCGGGGAGTGGGGAGGTTTGCACTCCTTCCCAAGCAGAGTAGCTGCTTGTGTGTGGAATGTGCCCCCTTCTGGAAGTAAAGTTCAATACACCAGCCTGAAGAACATGTAGCTGCGGGACGTTCATTTATTCCAAGGACTGTATTACTGTTGAAAGACAAAATCTGTCCTAGACGGGGCTCTCAGAATGATGTGAATGAGTTTACCAGCATTTTGAGTGTCATTTTCTCCCCAAGACAAACAGACTGGGAAGGAGATGACAAAGAAATGGCTTTTCTGGGGACACTTTGCTTGTTAGTGGTTAGGCTTCCAGTAACTTTGAGGACCACGCTCAAAACTTTCCAGCACCCTGGAACGCTCCCGAATCACTTACTCATCCTGTTTTATCCATTTTTTTGGAAGCCCTTGCCAAGTATCTGTTTATCAAAGTGCTAATGCTGTCAGACAAACATATGGATGAGGAGGTAGAACAAGACGCAGTCTTCTTCTCCAAGAATAGATGTTGGTTGTGTCTGTCTTGTTTAACTCAGGCATATCATTAGCTGTGGTTTAAGAAGTACAGATTTTTCTTTGTGAAAATGTATCCACACAGAGTGTGATGCGGTGCAAAGGAGGTGTGAGTGTAGAGTGGGAGTTCAGGACCAGGGGGACGCATCTTTGCCAGCAGGCTCACATAGCGCCTCTGTGGATCTGTGCTGTGCCTGCCTCGGGCGTCAGAAGACCCCCGCACTCCCCACATGAGCCCCCTGACTGCTGTATCCTTCTAGCCCCCGTGGAACCTCCGTCTCCAGTCTCCCAGCAAAGCTGACTATCGTCACACCTCCCTCACCGGGTTGGTGCGATGTGCTGTCTAAATGGTAGAGCTCCAAACAGATATTCACAATTATGCTGGCATTGTGTGTGTGTGTGTGTGTATGTGTCCCTCCTTCCCAAAAGTTTTTGAGTCAGTTCATGAACTACCATTTTAAATAAAATTTGGAGAGCTTATTTAGAAATGGAGAGCCATTTGCCAAAAAGAAAACAATAGGGCTGTGAAATTAAGGAGGTGCCCATGAGACTGTCTCTCCAGCCTCCGAAGGGAAGAGGTAAGGTAGGGCGGGGGGACAGAGCAGGGAGAGGGGGGCGCTGTCCTGAAAACATCCTCCTGGTTCTCCAGTGTGAGTGTGGTATGGAAGGGGAGCAGGGGTCCTGAGAAGGGACACGGTGTGGAAAGAGGGGGTGCAGGGAGTGCCTGACAGTGAAACCCAGTCAGAGAGGGTGTGGGGAGTCACCAGAATTCCTGGAAAACTCCCAGGGGATGACCCACAGCTGATCTCTGTAGGAGGGCGGTAGCACCGTTACTCTTCAGGTGTTTTAAAAACAGGGCAAAGCTCTAATTTTTACGACAGAAGGTAGTGGACTGTGTCCAAAAGGTGAGTTGTGTGTTTCTGGTGCTTGGGTGTTGTATACCTAACACACCGTTACTGCCTCTGCCATTGAATGTCTGCTTTTGCTTGTAGGTATTTGCATATCTAAATACATTTCCTACAAATTTTGTTTTATTTTGGCATATATCTATGAACTTGTTCCCCCTTTTGGAAAAAAAATACTGTCTTTGAAAGGCCGAGGAGGCAGCACTTTAGCGGGGTGATGTGGGAGACCTGGAAGGCGTTCTTCCCCGGGCTGCTGGGGAAAGGCTGTGTGGTTTGGGGCAACCACGTGACAGCCTCTGGGCTCAGGTTCCTCACCTGTGAGGTGAGCGCATTGGACTAACTATGGAAGGTCCTTTTCCATCCCAGAATTCGATTATTAAATGAAAACCGGTTCCCCGTCTTCATTCCCCTATTCTGAAGCTATGCCATGCACATATATGAACTGTACCTTTAGAAATACCACCCGTCCTCATCACAGCCCAAGAGAAATGAACACCATCGCAAGCAGTTGTACACACACCTGACAAGTATGCAGAGATGGTAGGTGGCATGGTGGGTACCATATCTCTTCATTGAGATTAGAAATGGGCCTTTGTCTTCCTTGCTACCCCTGGACTCAGTGGCCTCTGAGTCATCTCCTGGGATCTTTTTCTACCCCTTCCATCAAGTCACAGAAAACATTGGGATTTCTCCCTGTGACTTTTTCTGTCCTTGAGCACCACCTACTTTCTTTGCTTTAGAACTTGATCTCCTTTGACATTGCAGCCCCAGGGACCTTTGTGATCCCGTCCCACTGCCCAGGTGTCCAAGCAGACACCACTTTATCAGAAGCAGCGGGGAGGGGCTCGCCAGTTTGGAGCAGAGGCCCGCCCAGGGATGCTGCCCTGAGTACTCCCCACACAGCCGTGTCGGAGCCTCCTCTGTGACAACATGGACAGGCCTTTGGAGATGCTGCCTCACATTTATCTGCTCATCTTTGTTGCGTGGGACCAAGGAGGGACACACAGGTGGTTAAACCCTCAGAACCAGGTCTCCACAGAACAGCCATGTGGGAAGCAGGTGTGTCTGGTGTTTCTCCAGATCGGCTGGAGCAGTATTAGTTCTTGGGATGCTTTGAGGGCACCCTTCCCGAGGCGGCAGGGAGGGGCCCATATTTAGCATGCCATTAGCCTCCTTTCAGTGGTCTTCAGATTCGTCAGCACACACTTCATCTGTGACCCTCTTTGGGAACTACTAACTAAGCAATAACACCCAACTTACAGAGGTGTTATTTTTTTAACTCAGGTTTCCAACCTTTCTGATCAGCTTAGTTTTCCATACACATCAGAGTGCCGTATCGCACAGCAGTTTGCCCCCAGAACACACTCAGAGTGGGGGTGTGGGAAAGTGGAACATCAAACCCATTCTGTGGCCAAGGGGGGGAAAAGGCAGTTACCGTAAAAAAAAGAACAAAGAAAGAATAAAATACAGTGAGTGAATCACAAGTTAATCATCTTTTTCATGGGTCCCTAAATTGCCGGCCTAGAGGGCGGATCATACCATGCATGAAGCCGTTAACAGCAACAACCACAACCAAAGAAAAGATTCCGTGTACTCATCGGTATTCTAACTCAGCATGTGGCCTGTGACAAGGGACACCCTGAAAAGATGGCCCTTTGAAGCCTGTCTTGCCTGAAAGCGATTATTTCTGTTATGGCTCTGTGACGGGCAGGGGGCGGGGGGGCAGGGGCAGGCGCCAGCTGCGTCTCCCAGGTGTGCTCACGTGTTCATCACCTGACATGGGCAGGCGTCCATCAGATCGCCAGACGCAGTAGCACACGCGCCAGGTGACAGCCCCCGGGGGCCTGGACTGATTGCACTTCTCAGATTCCAGTGGACACACTATTGATCTCTGTGATCCACAATATACGCATGTGGGCTTTGCCAAGGTTACAGCGTGCCTCTGCTGTTCTTAGGTATCATTGGTTGCAGTTTTACAACAGGCTGGGTAGGATTTAAGAATGCGTGTGTTTGGTATGGAAAGTTTCCCCGGAAGAGGTCTCAGAAAGGCTGAAATCAATACTGCAATGCTACATTCTACAGGAGTTTGAAACCTGGAGGCTGTCTGCTTCAAGCATTTCCTCTAGGCTAGAAACTTAGGAGGCACCTCCGAATACCAGGGCTGCTCTGCGGCCAGCACAGCACCCCTAATGAGGAGCAGAAAAGCAAATAGAACGGCGTTTCCTCTCTGCAATAAATCACCGTGTGTTTTCTATGGACTGGCTGCATGTGCGTGCGAGGCAGGCGGAGCGAGCCTGCCAGTACCACCAGCTAAAGCCTCAGCCCCATCCGCTTTCCCGTGGAGCCGGAGACCTCTCCCTAAACTTGCTCGTTCGGCACAGGGAAAATCGAAGCTGCTGGCACGCTGTCAGAGCTGCTTTACTGTCACCGTTTACAAAGGTCACTGGAATTAATTGGCTTCTTACGTTACATATTGTAAATCGGCTCATTTTTTGACACATTTACGGGAAAGTGGCAGGATCTAAGTGGCTGGTTATTATCTTTTGGTGGGTTTTTTTTTTTTTTGGCTCCTATCATAAACCGGGGAACCAATGATAACTCAGAAATCACAGTCGTAGAAAAAAAAATCGCCTGCAGTTTGAAAGAAGCCGACTCCATTAAGTACTGGGTTAGTGGGACTACAGGAAGGCCAGCGCCTCAGAGACGGAATGCAAATTCTCCCCAAGTGTCCGCGTCTTTACAGGGCCCATTACAGGGGGCAGTGAGCATCCTCAGCTGGCCTCGTCTGTCTGGAAGCATACTCCTAGTAGCTGCGCCCTTTTACGAGACTGGAGGCACAAATTAACCCCACCGCGTTCCATGAATCATCCATGAATCATGGATGCTCATAGTTTACTGAGAGTAATTCTGTCTCCCAGGAATCGCTTCTGAAACTAACAAGGAGAGACATCAGTCCCAGGACCGGGGTGCGCTGCCCTCTTGGTGGATATTTCAAATCCTTACTTCCTCCCTTCTTATTGTTCATGTTATCCCCTTTTCAGCAAATTAGGGAGGTCCTGCTCACATGCGTAAGCCTGCGTCCCCTGAAATTCGAGGCACGGAAACAAGGACATATTGTTAAAAACGCATACATTAGAGGCAGGTGAAGCCATCCAGCTCAACGCCAGCAGAGGGGAATGGAGCAGTGGGCTCCAGCAAACAAGCCTCTTGAATCGGAACCCAGCCTCAAAGCCACCCTGCGGGGAGGCTGTTCATTACCAGGGAAGATAGGAACTCTCCCGGTTGCTGGGATGGCTTCACCCGCTGTGTGTCACTTCCAGCTGCATTAGCAATCAGACGTTTGCGCCGTCCCTCCCGACCAGCCACCAGCGAGGGGGTGTTATTAAAGGGAAGTCATTTACCCCAAGCCGCAAGCTGTAGGCTGGCAGAAATTCAGCAACTGTTGGTGACACTCTCATTCCCCACTCTGCTCTGTGGTTCCAGCTCTGGACACACAGCGGCGGCGCCTTCCTCTGCATCCACTGGGTGCCAGGGAGAAAACTGCCCCGTTTGGGGGATGGGTTTCAAAACCCGGACCGATGGGCGCTCTGCTGTCCCTTACCAGTACCGTGAAGAAAAGGGGGCGAGGGGGGAACCCGGCCAGCCCCCTGCCCTCCCTTTCTCTCCTTTCCCCGGCCCCCTTTTCGCTCCCTGCCTCTCCTCTCCCACCGGCGCTTCCTTTCTACCCCGCACTCGTCCTCCGCGGGCCGCCTGCTCGTAAACGCCTGTAGGAGAGGCGAGCACACACGCCCGGCTGGGCAGGCACAGAGCCCGAGGGCTTCTACGTGTCCATTTCTTCTCAGAAGTAAAAGGGAACGAGGAGGGCTCTTAGAATCCCGGCAGGAAGAAAGCAGCACAGCAGAACCGAGCCGTAAAAACACACGCCAAATCAAGCAGAGGAGAGACAGAGCCCGTCTCCATAGAAAGGCATGTCTCCAACTTACCTTGCGAAGCCGGCGCGGCGAGCACAGCAGCACCTCGGCGCCCCTGCGTGTGGATCGCCTGGCTCCTGAGCTGCGGGGATCACATGGCCGTGTTCCTGCCGGGCGTGAAGAGGTGCGTGTGTGTGATCGAGTACACACAGGCATGTGCTGTAGGTGTGCACGCGCGCCCACACGCCTGCCTCCAGCTCTGCGCTCCCCGATGGGAAGGGAGGCGGGCTGCTGCCGCTCGGACGGCCTCGCCCGTCCCGGAATCGCGCTCAGTCGGCCGGCTGGGGCTCCCCGCGCCGGGAGGACCGGTCCCCGGGGCCCGCGGGCCTGCTCCCCGTCTCCATGGCGGTTGGCTAGTGGTGCATCGCTCACCCCATCAGCTGTCGCGCTGACATGGTGCTGCCAGCTCGGCGGTCATTAATAACGGAGCACCTCCACTCCCCGGGAGGAGCCAATGGCTCCGGGCTGCCGGGAGGGAGCGCTCGCAGCTGCTCCCGCCTGGTTGGCTGGAGCGGCCTGTCTGTTCAGTGTCGCTGCTGCTTAGGATAAAATAAATGAAACAGGTTCGCACATTTTCTGGGGATCGGCGCCCCTCCCTCCCTGCCTCCCTCCCTCCTGCCTCCCTCCCCCACCTCCCTGCCTTCTTTCCACCCTTCCTCCCCCGCCTTTTTTTTCCGAGGGGGAGGGATTTTTGGACAAGTTTTTCCTTTTTTTTTTAGGTTATCAGTCTTTCAGAGAAACTGTTTTCTCTCTGAAAATAGCTGGGCACACTACTTAGAAGAATTTCCCAAATGGTAACATCCCCGCCCCCACCCCCCTCCCCGAGGGTCGCAGAGCCTCTAAGTCCTTCTCGGTGAAGTTCTGGGAGAGGAGGCAGAGCCGCGTCGTTGGAGAAGAGCCGCCTGGGGCTGCCAGAGTGGCACTCGCCTCGCCATAGGTCCTCCGGATCTCAGCACAGGCGCTTGCTGTTCAGTAACATTGTTTTTAAAGCAGTGGCATTCTCTATCTGTGTTGACCAGATTTTTAAAAATAAAGCATGCTCACAGCATTGGCATATGAGGGGGTGTTCTGAAAAATATGTATTTCCAATTACATCCACTCACTTCTCCTTCTGTGATGCAATTAACCTGCCAGCCACATAGGAGTCGGAGCATGTGGGGGTGTCGGGTGTGTGCGTGTGCGTGCGCGTGTGTTGAGGGTGTATGTTTTACCATTCTGGGGCAGTATTTCAACAGTAATGTATTAAATACTCAAGAAAACGGTTTTTCTTTGTTCTTAGACCTATTAACTCTGAATGTATGTTCTCCAGGAAAATGTGCTATGTACACTGAACTAGGTAAAAGACTGACTGAATTATCAGAAATTGGGGAAAAGAAACACCAAAAAGCGTAACATTGTATATTTCTGAAAGAACACCTGTGAGTAAATAGTGAACAATTTTTGAACATGCTCATTGTACAACCCTAATTAGCATAGTAGTAAACCATGTTATCGGGAAGAATGAAACATGGGATTAATTTATCAACAGGTCAAAAATAGGCGAAATTCATGATGGAGCCCTAGTTTTGAGAGGCTGCCCTCTAGTGGAGCAGAAAGAAATGACACTTTTGTGTTATTCCTACGTTTACTTGGGGGAAGGAACACCTCGCCTCGAATTCCTCCCTACATGTTTACTGGAATGACCCAGACCAGTTGCCTGCAGTTATGATGATCACAGTGCCAGAAAATTTAGTAAAACGATGTGTTATTTCTAACAACGGAACGTTTTTACTCTGCAGTTTTCTTTAAAAAGTTTCCAAATGCTTTATGTTTTCCTTATATGAAAATGTATTCAGAGAGTTTTCAAACTTTGGAATACGAATAGATTCAAGACCAAAGTAGTTTCTTGATTAATCTAAGAATCCTTATTCCAGACTGTTATTGCAAGGTTTTATTCTTTACTGGGGGCGCTGGCCTTTACTCTGTGAATGTTAGGGACCCGCGGTCGAGCATGGGGGTGGGGGAAGGGTTGTGATGGAGTGTCCACACAGAATTAAGTGCCCTCGGACAATGGAAGTGACCATCCTCATCACCCCTCCCCCAGTTTTACTCTTTCCAGCTTCAATTTCTCGCATATTTCAAATCACTTCAACACTTGCAGGATTTTATTTCCACATACGAACCAGTTGTATTAAAATTGTGATAATTATTTGAGAAAAATAATTTTTGTTTCCTGCCATTGGTTCCTTAAGCATTTCATTTTACTTGATTGGTATTGATTGTGTAATTGACAAATCCAGTGATCAAACCAATTTAATGTACTCTCATAACGAAGGTAAGTAGTGATCATCAAACAGGTGATTAAACTACTTTCTTGGTTTCTAAATGAAACCAGCTATTATACCTAATCTTTAAAATTTTAGTCTCTTTCAGGAATCAAAAAATATCCAAACTTTAACTTCATGAGAGTGGGATATTTTAAATGCTACCTGGTGTCATATCACAGGACATTGTTTTAACTAAATGGTTACCTTTTTTGGCATCTAAGGAATGAGATTACTTTTGTTGCAATTGTCTTTTTGATGTAGGCATACCTATGATAAATTCAAAAGATTTCATACTTGTTTTTATAAATTTAAGGTCATGGAACATTAGGACTGAGTTTTCAGTGTGTGGGAGCAAACAACTCTGGCTTTGGGTAAAAAGGGTGAGAATTGTGTTCTTTGCTCATAGCTTCCTTTTGCTGCAAGAGCTTCAGCAGCTTAGTAGAAACCCGTGTTTCAGGTGATTGTCACCTGTCCGTCAAGGCTCTCATTTACTGCAAATATGAAAAGTGGCTCTCTGAAAGATATGTTAAAAACTTACCAAGTCATCACATCTTAATGAAGTATCCAATGAAGACATTAAATTGTGACTGAATACGGATTGCAGGGCTTTTGAATGTGTACAATTGTAAATGGTCATCAAGTTAGAGCCAGAGAATCTTAAAACTGTAACGCCCTGCCGTGGCCAGGTGGCTCAGCTGGTTGGAGCATCGTCCCAAGCACCGAAAGCTTGTGGGTTCAGTCCCCGGTCTGGACACACACCTAGGCTGCAGGTTCTGTTCTGGTCTTGGTATGAACACGGGGCACTCAGTGGATGTTTCTCTCTCACACCGATGTTTCTTTTCCTCTCACCCTTCCTCTCTCTTTAAGATCAATGAACATATCCTTGGGTGAAGATTAAAAACAAAAACAAAAACAGAAACTCCAGTGCCCCGAGTCCTGAAAGGTCAGGAGACCTGTTGAAGTGCCCGCAGCTGGTGTGGGGGCAGGAACGAGAGCCCCCAGGTCTTCCGAGACTTTTTCCACCATGTCGCCCCCTCTCATCTACTGGGTCATTGGCAGATCTCTGCCTTCTCTTCTTTTCTCCCCTCCCTTTTTCTCTTCCTTTTCAAGTATTTTTCTTTAGGATCTACTGGAACTTGAGAGAAAATTACCCTTGGAAATGCATTGTGACACCTGGATATACCTGTCAGCTACCTTGCAGGAAATGTCAGCAGGCTTTCCTGAATGAGTAGTCAGTTTCGATTACAATTTACTGAAATGATCGTAAAACATAAATGAATAATTACAGTTCTTTAATGATGTTGAAAGAGTTCTGCCTTCATTATCAGATATGAAAATACAGGGGTAAAGTATATATTTATTCATTGATTTAAGGTTGAAGTTATTAATTCGTGAAGATGATTGTTAGTTCGTGGACTCCTGGGCAATGCATTCTGTTGCTGCTGCCGCTGTCAGAGAGGAGTCTGGGTAGAGGCTCCGAGGGCGAGTTCAAGGGCAGACTGCCTGGCCTTGAATGCTACCTGGCTACTTCCTAGCTTTGTGACCCTGAGCAAGAACTTAACATCTCTGCACCTCAGTTTCCTCCAGGATCATTACGAGGATGCAGGTAGTGCGTATGAGTAAATTCTTAGCGTGGTGCCTGGGACACACTCAGCTGGAGTGAGCGCTCGACATCAGCATTGTGGTCATTATTGTCCTTGTCATCATCATTGTTGCCATCGCCTCAGCATCATTTGTTCCACCTGTCCTCTGTGTTTGGAAAGCCCTTTCTACCTCTTACGGCAAGTGCCTGCCTCCCACTGGTCTACCGAGTCCTGAGTCAGTCAGCTTAGTTCAATAGCTGCTTCCCCTGTGCAATCTTCTGAGACCCTCTAACCAGATGTGCTCTCTTATTTGACCCAAAATAGCATTCTTTATCTCTTCAAACACTAATCACTTTTTAAACGTATTCTAATTATTTCTATAGTTTGAATCATTTCCCTTTTTAGCTTATAAGGTTCTCCTGGAGGGTATCTATTTCTTATTCATCTTTAAGCTCCATAGCACATAAAAACAAGGAGAAAACATTTGTTGAATCAAAACTATATGTTTTAAAGGTTATTTACACTTCACACCATCTTTTAAGATATGTCTTTTTATTCCCGTTTGACTGTGTAGAAACATCTGCTCAGAGAAATCAGGTTACTTGCCCCATATCCCCAGACTATTAAATAATGGAGCTAAAATTTGAACTCAGTTCTGGCTGCCTACAGAGCCAGGGCACTTTTTACTGCATGAGGCACTCACTATTTATTTGTAAATAAACACTTGATCGATGACCGAGCCAACCGATTTGATGCAGTCAGCAACAAGCATTGCTAAAAATAAAATACCGTTTTAAAGGAATGAATTCTATGCATTAGACAGTGGGTACTTTGATTCCCATTTGTGTGACAGTGTGTTTTGCTTATTTGGTGTTGATGACAGAATTTTTATTGCCTGCATGATTCCAGAAACGGGGCTCTGAAGAAATGCAGCGCCTAGTGGGGGGAGACGTGTTGCTGTCATCAGAAAGCAAATTAAGTGGGCACGGCCACTGCTGAGGAGGGGCTGACCCTGTGCCAGGAGGCTCTTTAGGGACAGTGTCCTTTGTAGTCTAATTCTGATAGCAGATGAACTCTTCAGCTGGAAGCAGGTTGGGAGGGGAGTGGGGGTGGCTGTTTGTGGGAAGGTCACACTAAAGAAGGTTGGGTCAGAGCCTCGTCTGCTTTTTCACAGAGTCTTTAAAAGTAGAATCGGAGGGAAAAGATAGGCTTCTCATTTCACTGTAGGTCTTATTTTTAATGAGGGATGTGCCTGCAGTTGTGGAGCCTAAGTAATTCCACCACTCGGGGAAATTCACAGCCAAGATTCAGGAAGATGGCGGAACTCAAGGAGATGAATCTCAGTCGTGTGTCTCCTCATCAGACTCCTTCCTCCTTCCCCTCGTCCCCCTGTCTGTCCCTGTAGACGCAGCCCTCATCTTGGTTTGTCTCTGCATGTCTCCATTCTTTTCTCTCGGAGGGTTGGCCTTCACTTCTTCTCTAGCCACGGGCATAGAGAAACAGTAAAATAATTTTAAAAATATATGTATATGTAGTTGGTAGAGAGATAGGTAAGTAGCTAGAGAGATGGGTAGTTTGTAAGTTGCACAAAAATAGTGGAAAAGAAATATATCAAAAAAGGAGCTATACCCAACCATTGGGGGTAGTTACCTTCTATGGGTTGTAGGGGGGTTTTATTTTCTTTTATATTTCTCAAACTTTCTACAGTCAATATGTATTAGTATATTTGTAGTAAAAAATAATAGCTATTATTTTAAAGGTAAGATATGAAATTGTTTTCGATAGAACTTTACCTCTGTAACTGGTGCTATCTTGTTTAGTAAAATACCTAACCTTCTCAACTTAGTGTTCGATTCCCCCCATGATTTAATAATTAAAACAGCGACAACAGTAGACAGCATTTTTACTGAGTACTTCTCAGCCTACGAGTCTGGTAAGAGTTTTCCATGCATTGTCTCAGTCCATCCTCCCTATTGAAATACTAGGTAGCTATTGGTCTCATTTTACAGATCAGAAAACTGAGGGCTGAGTGCGCAAAAACTCACCTCGTTGCTCATGGGAGCTGGCATTCAAACCAAAGTGTGTCTGCCTCCACGGCTGACAGGTGTGACTACTGTACTCCAAGACTCTGGTTTGTGGCCCATGTGGCTGTCCTGTCATTCTCACCATTCCTAATCCCAGCGCCGGCCACCTCGCAGCCATACCCAGGGCTCAGCCTGTCCTGAATGCATTCTGTGTGGTTCATGCCCGCCCGCCCGTTTGCTCCTTCTGCGAGCACGCCAGTTCCGCACGGCTGCCGCTTGGAACTCCCATCCTTGAAGAAGTTCCCTCATCTCAATGAAAAGTAGCATGTTGCTTATTTTGTCATATTTTCAATTTACTTTTTATTATCTTATTTCTCTTCTCTTGTTACAACATGTATTCTCATTTATGGTTTATCTGTGCTGAGAAGGTAAGCAACTTGAAGGCAGAAATAGGTCCTCTTTGCTTTGTGGTATGCTTAATTCAGTGCAGTTTGCATGTGAAAGGCCAGTGTTTGATTAATTAAACCTCAATGGGTGACCTGAGGAGTAATTAACTACTCTCTTCAGTGTGCTGGTTTTGTTCCAAACGTTTGAGTCAAGTCAGAGGATCACCTTGTTAATAAAAGACCTCCCACTACAGGGGGTAAGCTCGGTCAGATCAGGGACCTTAGTGGCACTGAAAGTCATTCATAAGGAAGCTATTGTTGGTGGAAGAACAGCGCGGTCTTTGACGTGTGTGGCCTTTTTCTTGCTGACCACGTCCTCTCTTCATCTTCTTTCCTTAGTACATATCAAATGCAGTTGGGTTTGTGTAAGTTCTTAGGTTCATGGAGGGTCTAGGCAAACATTAAATACCGAGAACCAAGATGATATGTAAGTTCTAGACAAAAATAACTGAGGACCAAGTTGGCATGAGATGACATTTTGCCTCTTGTCCAAAGTTCTTGCGCAGAATCTGTTGCATGGGTTTTTTTGTTTGTTTGTTTGCTTTTATGTGGGTTCTTTTGTAAAGGTGGCTACTGAAAATTATCAGTTTATATTTAAGCAGATCAAGGCAGTGATTTCTGAGCAAGAGAAAGCAAACTTCTCTCAGTAAAATATTCATGCATCTAGTCACACTGCCTCATCCAGCAGTTGAAGGGACATTTTAATCTTCACAAATGTTTCGTGTCACATTTGCTCCACCTCCACCAGATGGGAGAGCAGAGGTGACGGATGCCCTTCTTGGCTGACGGTCACCTGTCGTTGGAGGAGAGCATGCGAGGTCCAGGGCCGGAGTGCTCTGCTGCTTCAGTGGTTGTTCCTGGAGTCATTCCTTTAGTGTGGGGCAGGTGTCTTCCGGAACAGAGGCCTCCTGTCGCACCAGCAAGGTGGCAGAGGAGGTGGGGACTTCTGTGGTTCTCACCCACACCGATGCCACAGCTGGAATTCCAGCTTTAAGTCTTAGAATTACCTTCCCTCCACCTTATCATCCTACTGTATTCTGGTAGGGCCACTTTTGGGGGGCGCGGATGCTCAGATCTTGGGTCATTGGACTACCTTCGGAAATGACTTGACTGGGTGGTGAGGTAGAGGTGGTTCTGCGCACATAGCCAGTACCCCATGCAGATTTATTTCTGAGGGGTGCTGCCTTGTTGATCATCAGTCTGAGCTTTATTCAGGCCTGACTCTCCCGGGATTCAGCCTCTGCACCAGCGGGTTTGGGACTCCGGGAGCTGGAAATGGTAGAAGTGCTGGGAAGTATGAAGAACGCTGAAGTCATGTCCAGCTCCTCTGGACAGCTGGACAGCGTTCGGGGGGCCTGTCGGTGGCAGTCAGTGACCTCTGCTGTGGGTAGAGCAGACCCAAGGGGGTGGGACAAGGGAAAGCGGACTGGCCCCCGCCCTTTTCCTCTGTTTGGAGTTTGTGAGTAGCTGTCCAAACTGAGTATGCGTAGTAATCAGAATGCTTTGGGCCGCGAGGGAAACAGCCCCTCCCTATTTAAACAAGTTTAGGTTAAAACTAACTTAGGTTAAACGTAGGTTAACACTACCGTGCCTGGGTATCTCGGGCTCACACAGCCTCACGGGCTCTCATCTGGGCCGAGGGAAACCGGGCCTCAGAGACAACCTGGCCGTAGACTCTAATACTGGAGACCCTTCTCCTCCTCTCCCTTGTCTGCATCTCTTGGAGCATTGGGTTTATTCCCTCTTTATGTGTCCAGCAGCCTGGCCACCGAGACCTCCCAGTCCTTCACCTCTGTTTTGCCACCAGAGGCAGATTGTCCCTTTCTCTTAGTTCCAATTTGAAAAACGGGGTGGGGGGGGATCTCTGACTGGCACTACCCAGGCCATCTGCTTCTCTGTGGATAAAGTATTCTCCGCCATTCTTATCCCCTCCCCCCAAACTGGAGGGCGGAGGGCCAGGAGAAGTCGCCCAGGAAAGGGAAGGAGAACAGTCCAGTAGCAATGAGAACGCCATAACGTTAGACATGATTCACCGGGTGCTATGCCCCAGGGGCTACACACGCACTTGACTTCAGCGGCTCTCGTTTCTTACCTTCTTCCTGTAAGCAGATCTCGCTTGCTGCTTTCACAGGTGAAGACCTACCACAGCACCGCTGGTGAGTGGCTGAACCTGGGTGAGAAGCCACTCGTCCCAAGCCTGAGCTTTGAACCGCGCACTGCGCTGAGTGCCGTGCTGTTTGTGATCCAATGAGATTATCCATGAGCGCTCACGTGGGTTTGCCTGCAGCGCAGTGGTGCGCTCTGGCCGGCAGGCCTCTGCTTCTTGGCCCAGCCACACAGCCAGCAGGCAGGGTGGCCTGAGCCTGGTCCTTTCTGTTGTCCCCTGAACTGTGGGTGGCCTTTAGCTGAGATCAAAGCTCTGTGACCTTCGCCATCCATCAGATCCCTTGTCAAGTTGCTCTCTGACCCTTGGCCTTCTGTTGCACTTGTGGGTAACTGGACATTTGAGGCAGGGCTCTTCCCAGCCTGCTCCTCATTCCACGTGGTTCCATTCCAGCCTGCTTCTCCATGCACAGGAGGAGGCCTCTGGCATTCTCTCACATTCCATCACCTGGCCGCCTCCGCACGAAACCTCCCAAGTCTTCTCACTCTCCCATTACTCATCGCTTGGCATGTTTGCCGTCCTTTCCACCTTCTCACAGGCCTCTTCCATCTCCTCCTCCAGCTGAAATCTAATTTCCCATTGGGACCTGATTATTGCTCTGACCCTCGCGCTTGGAGAGCACTCCCTTTCTTTCCCCCGCCCGAGGGCCAAGGATGTAAGGGCTACCCATGAGTGCGCACGAGTGTCCACGGGACCTCATGGTCTCGTGTCCTCTGGTTTCCCGGTACCAGTGGCAAGCCATCCACTTCACCTCCTTCACGGGGTGCTTCCCACTCCCCACACTGTCTGATCACACTCTTGCCCCACATACATGAGCCCCTGGCACCTCACGCTGTCTATGTGGACAGCTGACCTTTCAAGCTTCCCCTAAACTGGCTTTTATTTCTTTATTACTTACTTCAACTGCTGTAGTCCTGCCTGTTCACCCAGAGAAGTTCAGGGTCTTCTGGTTTCCTCCTCGGCCTTACTACATCCTGGATCCACCCGCCCCGTCAGTGACTCCTGCCGACTTTATCTCCTCGTTTTCCTGAATCATCTTCTCCCTCTGCTGGGTCTCCATGCTCTCATGTCTCGTTGCTGCACTTGCTGTTAACTTCCTTCCAACCTCATCCCCTCCAGACCAGCTTCTAGATCATCCTGTGGTAAACACAAAGCAAAACAAAAAGAACAAAATAAAACAAACAAAAAACACCACTCATGTTTCTTATGATAAGCAGAAAAGTATTTCACGCCCCATAACCTGGCTCTTGGGCCCAAGGCCTCCCCACTGGTCCCAGGTCGCCCCAGCCATGTCACGAGTTTCTGTCCCTAGAGTACCATGCTGGTTTTTCTCTCTTCTGGGTCTTCACCGATTCCATCGAGGATGCCTGGAGTGCTGCCCCCACACCTCACAGCCAGGATCCCGCTTTACGGCAGCGAGGCAGCCTCCCACTGTCACCCTTCAATCCTCAGTCCACTCTTCTCTCATGCGGGACATCTGTCCCCTGCCGGGAGCAGCTGCGATTGGCGCTCTCCCTCTGTGCCCGCAGTATGGATGAGCTGATCCGAATGTATGACCGGGTCTGTGGATGAATGGGTCTGGAGTAGAAGTCTGATGGGTGAAGTCACAGTGTGTTTAAACACAGCAGCATTCCGTTTGTAAATCTGCAATCGTGGCCGCGTAGATTTGTGCAGATTGAGATTAGGGTTCTGCCTCGGTTCCTGTGCGAGCCATTGGCTGTAAAATATGGTTCACTGGTCAGAGACACCCGCTCTGGTTCACACAGAGACCCGGGGTACAGACGTGGGCCCCGAGGGGAAGCCTGTCACAAACTCTGGAAAGAAGACCTCACAACATCACGTCACAACAACTTGTCACTGGTGGGGAGTGGTGTTTTGTTTGGTAGCAAGCTGAATATTTTAATTCTTGTTACATTTATTATTGCAGTTGTTCAGGAAAATACAAGTGATTTTCCTTGAACTATCCACAAAGGACAGTGAAGTAGATCAGAAAGTGAAATATATATCACTCTGCAAATGCAGTAATTATGCATGCTGTGATTATGAAAGTATCTCGAATAATAATTACGAGCATTTGTTGAGTGTTAACTACGTGCGGAGCCCAGGAGTGGGGCGAGCGCTGCGTACACCCTGTTTTATTTCTGCAGTACTGTGAGGCCGTTAGGCACTGCCCCTTTTCCACAGAGGGGGAAACCAAGGTCCGGAGAGGTCGGCCAGCTTTGCAGTCACACAGGTTGTGAGCTCGGGCTGGAATTACAGGGTTTTTCCCCTCAAATACCGTGTGAGACCCCCTCATTCTTCTCCTCTTTGCATGTTCTACAGGAAGACTTTTGCTTCCTGTGTTTGAGTGTTTGTGACTAAATTCACACAGCGCTTTCCCAGGAGAACACCAGCAACGACCTGGCTGCAGCTCACTCTTCTCATGTCGAAGTCCTTACCTGCATTCCGACTTTCTGACTGGACGACTCCAACGTAGTGGGGGCATATCTCTACACTCTTGTCCTCAGAGGCCAGCATGGCATCAGCTCAGATCATTTTTTAAAAATTTTCATGTTGGTTTTTATTCTAGGATAGGGGACTGCCTTTTAGAGTCAATATTTAAGATGACTAACAACTGTGTTCTTCTATTAAACAAGTTGGCTCTTCCTCTAAGTGTTGTGTTGTCCTAAAAATAAGAAAATAAATGGCTTACTAGATAACATACATAAAACTCGAACATAGCTATACATAAAACTACTTTACTGTTTCATTCTTAAATATATTTGTGACTATAAAATGGCAAAATATACAGACTTTCCTAACGACAGAATTCCAGAGCTTCATCAAAGATGATCGCGCTAGAGAAAGCAGAAGATGGGAAGCCGAGGTGTCTGGGCAGACACGGAGAAAGGACGAGACAGGCTCAGGTGTTGAAGGCAAGGAAATTCTTTAAGATACATTCCTATGAAAGCATCACGTGTCCCTTTTGTGAAACCTCATATTCATTCTCTTCCACAGACGCGATGCAGAAAATGAGTAAATTAACCCTCAGCGGTAAGAATACTCTTACATCCTTAGCCTTTTGTAAAGGGTACTTGTTAGCTCAACAGTCAATGAATATTCAGATTTGGGGGTTCTCCCAGCAGGGTGACTGCTCCCTGCCAGCCTAGGCGAGCTGCATGCAGGCTGCAGGGTAGGGAGAACCCTGGCTGGCTGGCCGGAGGGGCAGCGGGGGCTCCCCCACAGTCCCCATTGCTAAGGAAACGGCTCATTTTGTCTGCACGCGCTCTGAATAGATTCTCATTTGAAGTCTAGTGCTCAAACCATGAGGATGGCATTATGGAGCCGAGAAAGGAAGGAGGGGAGAAAAAAATGTTCGGAAGTGCCACCGAGCATTCACAAAGCATCCCGCTGTAATAACATTCCAGGAGACAGAAGGTGCGCGTATTTTTGCCGCATTCCAGGCTATTTTGGTATTACAGAAGCAAATTCCTTTGCCTTTCCGTGTAATGAAAATAAGCAAAGCAGATGTTCTTCTGACCTGTTCTTAATCCCTGCCGCTGTGAGGGTCTCACTCAGTAGTGTGCCGTAGAGCACCGGGAGGGTCGCATGTGGCTTTTCATGGTGGTCTAGGTGTGCTTCGTGGGCTTTGTAACTAAATGGTATAGTGCCATCTCCGTGCCAATAATTTTTTTTTTTAAATGTTCAGAATCAGACTTCAAAATGTGCAGCCTCCAAATTGTCACCATTACACTCAGAATGGCCACACTGCAAGCTGGTGCTCAGTGCTCTTTAAGGAGCATCCAATTCAGCTTTGAAGTAAGAAAACACTGCTTCTGGAAGATTCCTGCTCTGCTTTCTTGCTCCAAGTGAAAAGTCAGATGATCTTCCTTTCTTCCTCTCCCTGGAAAGCACGCTGCAGGGACTTTGTTTACAACATAATCTCTGCCACTGTCACTCCCATTCTTTGATAGAGGCAGTTGACATTTTCTTAAATGTACGGACCAGTGCTGCGAGGACACCCTGATCAGAAGTCGCCATTGCAGGCCATGGAGGCATTATTAGCTCCATGTCGTGTTCCTGGAATCTTCCATGTATCCATACAGCAATTACTTTCCAAAGCAGGAATTAACATACAGTCATGGATTTCTTGCTGTTTTACTGTTTAGCTGACACTCCTAGCAGTGAGGTGACTTGTCCTCATGGAAATAAGAGACCAAACGTTACCCTTGGGCTCCGGGCCCACTCGAGCTGTGGGCCGTGGGCGGCCCCTGTGTGTGGGAGTGCTCCGGTCCCTCCTGGGAACACCTGTGTTGCTAACGCTGCCAACCAGTCCGAAACCCAAGCACAAGCGTAATAAGTTTATTTCCTTCATGGATCCTTAAAGGTCAATAAGTGTAAAATTAATAGACATCAAAGCCAGCAGCATTGTCAGAAAAGTCTTGGTTTTTTTTTTAACGTTTCCTTTTTCTTCAACTTAACTTAAATGTATTGGCACTTGTGCATTTTTAATACACATATATTTCAAGTAGCTGTCTTCTTCAGATTTCCTGCCTGACCAAGTTTGAGAAATGCCAATAATCTGAGTTGCTTTCTAGAATTTAATTGCGTCCCAATGCCATTTAAAGGGCCCTCAATTGCAAAGAAAGGTGGTAGAAGTCCATGGTCACTGATCCTGTTGGCATCACCCTCATGGGCTCTGAGAACAAGCCCTCACTCCATCTGGAAATGAATAGCTTGAGTACCAGAGGTTTCTGATCGGGGGGGCCCATGAACTGCCTCCTCCGTGTGTCTGTCAGCACTTCCGCCATCGAGCCGGTGATGAGAGAATCCCGACCCTAGGACTCATTGTGGAGTTTCTGATTTCAATTGCATGTGCACATGGCCCTTATTGGCTATGCTGTCAAGGCTGGGCAAAGGTCAGGTTGTGCGTACCTTGGTGTCATCAGTACTCAGCATGTGCTGCGCACAGTGAGCCTTTTAGAGAGGAGACCAGACCGGATTGTCAGAGAGGAGAAAAACACAGCCAACTCGGCATTTACCAATGACCCTTCACCTGGCCTGACCAAGTGCCTCATGATGAAAACAGCAAATGGTTAACTCGACTTAACATCCAGCTCCCGCATTGTCCACGTCTCTTCAGTCACCCATCGTTCTTTGTGAAATAGTCTGTGTGCGTGTGTATGAGTCATGACATCACTCCGAGAGGACGGAGTCACATCTGTCTGTCAAACAGCCTTGTGCTGTTTCAGGTCTGTGTGGTTATATTTGTATTTCATTCTCTTAGTGGGGGAATTCTCCAAAGGTCTCCAGGTACCATGAGTCATCACAGCAATTCTGTCTGCCTGCAGCTGTCATATCTGCTGTCCTCGGGAACCGTTGTACATTTCAATTAGCACCGAGCTTCCTCCTGTTTGGAGAAGTCAGTCTGGTCTGGCAGACCTCAACTTGTTAGAGGGCCAAATGGAGTGTCTGCACGGAATCATCCTGAAGGCCGTGGGACTCCTCCCACCGACGTCGTGGGGTGGCTCTTGGAAGAACCAAGTGTATTTTTTTCCTAGGGAGAAATTAAATGTCATCTGAGGGATTTCTCAAATTATCAGGCTAGACCAAGTTTAAACTAGATAGGACATTCAGTTCATTTGATCTTCATATAGCTAACACGTGCATGGCCAGGTTAAACAATTACACTGCCTGTAAATAACAGTAAAACAGTACTTTTCTCCCCTCTGTGTATTCCAGATGAGTGAGTCTAGCTTCGTTCACTTGGTAGTAGGATAATGGCTGCCTCATTTTGGGATGTTGGGCCTTGGAGTCTGGAGGAGAGGTCAGTGTTGCAATAAGAGTTCAGAAGTCTCGGCGTGTCTTCAGATGGGAACCCTGGGGCAGGTGTGTACGCACGATGGAGAGGCCTGGAGAGCTGACTGAGGGTCACTTCCTGTGGACCCAGAGGGGAGAAGCCCCCCGAGGTTGGGCAGAAGGAGCGACCAGGAGAAAGGAAGTCTCTCCAACACTCTGGGCTGGGTGTTGGAGAGCCCAGGAAGGGGGGGTGGCTGTTGGAGAGGCCCCTGTGATTTGGGGTACTACAGAATATTGACCGTCGGACTTGGCAACCATTGATGTAGATTTATGATGTATGTTAATAAGACCTTTAAGAGTTTGAAAACAAGGTGTTCAAAATATATACCTAGATTATCCTGCTCCCAATACAATGAAACTTCTGAGAATAGTACCTTCTAGCCCTTATCCCCACATCCTGGCTTCCAGGACCTCGTGCCCCTTGACTGGCCCTTGGTCTCTGTCTCCCCATAGAACAGTTCTTACCCTTCACCTTCGTGGAGTCAGAGTCCCCATTTCTGGGGTTTTGTTTGGTTGGTTTTATAGCACAAAGTACTACAAAATGGTCATTACTGCTGAGATTTCATATGCGATTATCATCTTGGCCAGACCCAGAAGTGGAAGGCAAAAAACAGGCATTCAGATGTTTTGGGAAGAAAAAAGCCCTTGTATTTTAAGGAAAATTGGGACTCTGCAACCTTCTCCTTTTGTAATCAAGCTCCTTTTGCGAGAATATTAGAACATCAGAACATCGGTTCCTAGCAGCACCTGTGTGTGTGAAATCTCTGCAAGCCCACTCCCTTTCCAGTTAGCTGGCAGGAGGCATGCCTTTAGGCAGAACTGTGTCCGAAACTGGGAGCAGTGAGAATGTGCTTCATGTGCCCAGGTATTTAACACTGGACCACAATTGGCTGGTCTTGCTCCAAACCTTAAGAAATAAAGCTCTTTCAACTTTGTTAGAATTAAATCTTGCTTTGAAAGATTATTGCAAATGTACTGTTTACAAAAAGCAAATTAGTATTCTATAAATTCTTTCAAATACTTAAAGAGGTAGTCAGCTAAAAGAAAGACCCTAAACTACTTCATGAGGCATAATGGCGGGCGGATAGACTAGGTTTCATATTCTAGCTCTAGCTTCAATTTAATGTGTTCATTTGGGTTAATGAGTCTGGACCTTGTTTCTGTATCTGTAAAATGAGATCGTTAAAGCTGGTTGTCTCTGAGGTCCGTTCTAGCTTCTGGAGACTATCGTTCCAACAAAGACTAGTCAAGCTCACTAGGTAGAATCCAGGGAGTGTCTCTTGCACACACATGATCAGAGCTTTGACCTTGTCCTAGATCCAAATGCCAGGCCAGGGCCAGGCCAGTAAAAACACGTATGTCTTTCCATATAACATTTTTTTTCTCCAATTTCCCTACAAAGAAGCCAATGCTCAATAATTAAAGCAAGATGGAGTACAGACCCTCACAAATGAGTATTTATCTTCCCGAGTGACAAGATCTGCTGCAAAGCTGGGAGCACAACCAAGGCAACGCCAAAGGGAGATCTCTGGTTGAGCAAAAGACAGCTAACAGACAATCCCCCCAAGGAAGGGGTGGAGTCCCACACATCACACATCGGGGGCTCCTAACAGTGGACCCAAAATAGCAGTAAAAGCAAAGCCATAGGGAATAATCTCGCACCAGCAAGCAATTAGACTTGATAAGTAAATGGGATTTCTCATTTCAGTTCGCCACATTTGTAACAGGAAAATGGCAATTAAGAGAGAACATAGCTGAGAACACAGTCTCAGATCTGTGCAAGCGTGCAGGCTTGAGTGAAGATAAACAGATCTCAGAAACACAATTTTTTAAAATTTAGGTTTTAACTTTGAAAAAAAACCTCTAAACTTACAGAAAAGTTGCAAACAGCACGATGAATTCCTAAATATTCTCAACAATGATAACATTTTGGCTTGAGAGCTCTCTCTTTCTCTCTCCATCTCTCTCTCTCTCATTAGCCTTCTACCCTTCAGAGTTCTTCCAGCTGGAGTAATAGTCAAATTAACATGAGAGGTTAACAGGAGAAAGTGACCAGACTTTTTCCTTATGTACATGTCGGGGTTCGGTGAGAATATGAACCCTAAAGCCTTCAGACATAGCCCGCCGGGAAGGCTTACATGCCATCTTAACTAGGCAGAAGCGGGGGAGGGGGTGTGGTGTGGGGCTTCAAAGGGCAGGGGGGCACTTCACGTGGGGATAGGAAAGCACATGTTCTGTGAATCATTGTGTGCGGGGGCATCTTCCACAGTGGGAGACAGAGAGGACTTGGATCAGAGGGACCTTACTGGGTTCCTCCCCGTCTGTCACGCCTGGTTCGTGTGCCACCAGAGTGACCTACGTGGACAGCTCCCTTTGGGAACACGTCTTCTGTCTGAAATCTTTTAGGCAGTGACACCGAGGGCAAAGGTTTTGTTTTGTTTTCTTCTGAGTCTTTTATTTCTTCAAAATAACCAGCTTAAAATAACCGGTATCCCTAAGAGGCGTCTTTTGGAATGGTAATCTCGGCTCTCCTCCTCACATGCATGTGTGCGGTATGTAGGTGACTGCATGTATGTGCATGTGCGTGTGTACTCATTTTTGTTGCCATCATTATTGTTGACCTACTTGAAGGTGAGTTGCAGATTGAAGACCCTTTAGCCCTAAATGCTTTTGAAGTGGTTTTTCTCTTACATAATCACAATACAGTCGTCAAATTCAGGATTTTAACATCAGTACGGTGCTATTATCTAATATGTAGTCCATGTTCCAATGTCACTAATTGTTCCAATACTAAGGTTGAGAGCCAGTACTGTGTCCTCTCCAGTGGTCCAACCCAGCATCACATGTCCTCTGGAGTTCTCCAGTCTTTTCTGACTTCCTTCGTTTTTCAGGACAGTGTCCTGCATTTTGGGTTTTGCTAGTTTCCTGATGACTGCATGGGGGGGTTTTAGATTTGGAAAATAATACAAGGTAAGCACGTCATATCAAGAAGCCCATCAGTTTGCTGCTGTCTTGGTGATATCAACCTTGACCCCTTGGGCAAGGTGGTGAGTGCCAGGTGTCTTCAGTGTCACACTCACTTTGATTAATTCAATCGCATCTGTAGTGGAAATGTTCTATCTTTGTCAACTTCTGTGCAATACTTTCAGCATCCCATGATGATTCTTACCTGAATCAAGTACTATTGTGATGCTGCAGAAGGGTCATTTGTAACTCCGCCATTCCTCTTATAGTTATTAGTTGGCATCCTGTTGTCAGGAATAATTTCTCTTCCCCTGTCTTGTTTAGTACCAGTAAGGCCTAATGGACTCTCCCTTCCCCGCAGTGCACTGGGAGCCGTCACCATCATTATTCATTGTGATCTCACATTGTCCAAGACTTGGCAGTCAGTCCTCCTTTTCAAATGTCCGTTCATCCACTGTCGTGACCCCGTCAAGTCTTCTGTGGGCACTTACCATCAACGCAGTCCTGAGAAGTCTGCTGCAAACCTGAACAAGTGAACTGAAATCCACGTAACATCAAAGTAATCATCTAAAGGTGTACAGCACACAGTTCGGTGGCGTTCCATCCACTCATGGGTGGTGCCACCACCACCTGTCCCACCTCCCATGCCGTTGCCCGCTGCCCCGAGGGGAGCTGCACCCACCGGCCAGCCGCTCCGTCTGCTCCCTCCCCCTCAGCTCTCGGCAGCCCCCGGCCTGCTTCTGTCCCTAGGTTCGCCTACTCAGGATATTCAATTTAAATGGAATCATATAATATGTGACCTCTTGTGTCTGGCTTCTACCACTTGGCAAATGTTTTCTAGATCTATCCACATTGTAGTCTATATCCATGCTCATTCTTTTTATGACTGGATAATATTCTGTTGTATGTAACACGTTTTGCTTGTCCATTCATCCACTTAGGGACATTTGAGTTGTTCTCACCTTTTGGCTATTGTCAATGATGGTGCGATGAACATTCACGGAGAAGTATTTGTTTGAAAATCGTTTTCAACGTTGGGGGTTATACACCAGGAAGTGGAGTTGCTAGGTTATATGGTAATTCAGTGTTTAATTTTTTCAGGAGCGACCAAACAGTTTTGCACAGAGGCTGAGCTAGGTTCCATTCCCACCAGCCCTCTACATCCTTGCCAGCACTTACTAGTTTCTGTGTTTTTTTTATTCTCACCCTTCCAGTGGGTATGGATTGCCATCTTATCATTTGTATTTCTTGAATGCCTACGTTACACATCATTCCATGTACTTGCTGACCATTTGTTTATCTTTTTCTCAGAGAAAAAGTTATATATTCAAGCCCTTTGCCTGGTTTCTGAAGTGGGTTATTTGGATTTTTGTTGTTGAGTTGTAAGAGTTCTTTATCTGTTATAAACTTATAATAAGACATAACATATTATTTTAAAACTAAAAAGTAGAAATATTCTTAAAGTCATGATTTTTTTTCTGGTATGAAATTTAAATCAACAAATTTGAATTAACAATAGTGTTAAGAAAACTAATATGAAATCCTTTTTAATTACTTTACTAAAATTTTGAGACATGTCTATTTATATACATAATTAAGAAATGTAGGCTGGTCCTATCTTTAAGTATATGGGCTCCGTGAGGGTTCCACATGCTGTCTCTGCCATCCAAGGCAGCTTCAGCGTGGCTGGCTTGGTGGAACTGAGCCTTTGGGGATTACCCAATGAATCAGCAGTCCGAATTCAACCGGGAAATCATTTCACACTTAATTAGTATTTCCTATTGAGACTCAGTTTGGCAGAGTTGTAAAGTCTAATTTGCAAAACAACTTAACCTGGCTGAGTTTTTTTTTTTTTTTGCCAGTCTTCCTTATTTGCTTAATCAAAAATTCTCCGATCACCAGTTGCTTTCTAGACAAGTAACACTTCTCTTTAACCAATACATGAATAATTGATCTCTCTCTCTAGCCATTACTCCTTGTATAATTATTTCCCTGTTCTGCATCGGCTGAACACGAACCGCTGCTTGCCATGGCGTTCGTCCTCAGTGGGCAGCCCTGGGCACCACTTTACACTCTGGTGGGACGGTTCGCAGGACACTGAGGGACCGACGTCCCCTTCGAGGTGGAGCCTGCAGCCCGTTACAGTTCCACAGCACTTGGTGTTTTCTCCTGGTGGAATTTATAGCTTTCTTTTCAGTATTCAAAGTTCTTTGACTTGGGGTGGCAAACACACAATACAGTATACAGATGATGTATTGTAGAATTGTGTACTTGAAACCTATATAATTCTTTTAACAACAAAGAAAGAGGCTTCTTTGTTAGGCATTCTTCTCACTATGCTTTTACCTCTAGTCCTATATTTTTAACAAAATGCAAACTACTTTTCTTAAAACCATTTTCCTTTCAACTTATAAATCTGTGTTGTGCGGTGCTGGATCATACAGGGTGAGGAAAAGTAGTTGTCCAGTTGTGAGTACACGAAACACGAGTGTATCCCGGTGTTACTATTATTAATCATTGCATTATTTTCCACGGGAGCCCTGGGGACCTCCTCCTGCCCCGCCCTGTCTTCTTGCCCTGCTCCGCTCTGTTACACGCAAACTGTGCGCATGCTCCCTGGAGAAGGGCAGGGATGGCCCACGTGCTGGATGGGAAACTCCCATGAGGCTGCACCAGAGGCTGAAATATGACTTGCTCCTCATGGATTTGCAGAGTGGAAGCAGCTTTGGGCCTGGAACCTGGTTCAGTAGCACTTTCTGGATAGACAGAGCTGGGGGGCAGTTTCTCCGAAATCAGTGCAGCTGTTTTTCCACCTTCGCTGTCCTTCCAGGAAGGAGTCCAGCTCCAGAGAGTCCCACCTCCTCTGGGCATCCAGGCCCTCAGTGGTCATTGGATGGGGGTGGGTGCGAGGCACAGCCAAGGGCCCCGGGGGGGTCAGTGCTTTGTGCATCTGTCTGCTTGGGGCTGCACCGCTCAGTGCAGTCATCGGCGCTCATTATACACACTAATTCCCAAGCACCCGTCAGCACGTCTAAACATTTCCACCTGGAAACACAGAGTGTTCTGAGAGAGCCTAGATATTGTCCATGATAACCTTCTAATTTTATAGATGAAAAATCTCAGGCTCAGTGCTCTCTATGGTCTATCATTGTAGATTAGTTCGTTATTATTATTCCTCATTGTACCAAACGTTGGAGTTGAAAGGACAAGTAACAAGCACCCGTCAAATAAACATCACGTCCAATGCCGCCCTCCCATTCAGACATTGCTAATTGATCAAAGTGCCCCTTCCTACAAAGCACAATGCCCCCTTTGCCTGTCCCCCCTCCACTTATTCATGGTAAAAAAGGAGTTAGTACAGGGGAAGAAATCTTCTAGTCCTGTCTCTTCAATTCAAAGAAGAGAAAATCAAAGAAAAATAATAGTGCCATTATTTGCTTAGATTGCCAAAGGAGTCACTTGCTGAGCAGACCCCTTGACTGTGCTGGAGGGCGTCCACATGCCCAGCCTTCCCTCCTAGCTGAGCTCCACACGGAGTGCTGAGTGAAGAGCAGTGATCTCAAGGAACCCTCTCTTCTTGTCACCGGCAGAGAGACAGTTGGCTTCACCCCCTGATTAGCCCATTAATTCACTGAACAAAGGACAAAAGGGAGTTGAGTTAGACTTCAGAGATGTCATTTCTCAAATTAGGGTGACCTCATGGTTTCTTCTGGGAAGTTTGAGATTCGGAGAACAGACAGGGCGCCTTTCAGCGTTGCTCCTCTCTAGATTAAATTTTAGTTGGAAAAGAAAGGGGACTTTTTAATTGTTTTTGTCAGCACAAAGGGGCTTTTCTTCCTGTTGCCTATAGCTGATGTATGTGCTATTATAAACATAAAGAGAAAAATAACTTGGAAAGATAATAATTTATTGTTTTTCCTCAAAAATATTCTTCACTCAAGAAACTTTGCTACATTTTGCAGCCTACGTCTCGTGTCTTTTGTCATTTTACCCCCCAGAATTAGAAGGAAAGACTGTTTTACAAAATATTCATAAAATGAAAAATTTAAGCTGCATATTGATTTCATGAAACAAAGAAAATCAATCACTTTTTTTCCTTAGTGCTGTTTGCATATTAATTTATATCAGCTTGGAAATGTGAGAAATTATTTCATACGGAATACATTCTTCACTGCCAAAGTGTATTGTGAAATGTTCCTTTTCCACAATGAAAAATGCCGCCTGTCACTCACAAACATATTTGCAAAATTATTAGTGATACACGAGATAAATGGAGCCATCTGTCCTCGAGCACACTGCTCGTGTTCTGTGTTCTCCCTGGTGTCTGTACAGGAGCCTGTGTGGGCGTGCGAGTCAGTGGGCACACTCACACTGACCTCGGAATGTGTGTGTGACTTGACGTGTGTGCGTATTTGTTGCTTCGCACTGCAGACGCTGTCGAGTAGGTTTATCTCAGGGGCTGCTGAGCACTCAGGCCGTCTTCTCTGAAGGATGTGGCATCGTCCACACCCCTCCCCGCCACAGCCCTGATCTCTTGCTGCAATCTTTCTGCTACAGACTAGGACCACGCTCGTTCCTGCTTCTCTGCCCACTTCTCTTGCCTTCCTTATCGCCTCTGTCCAGTCCCTTCTGCCTGTCGTAATGGCAGAGCCCATTGTCTCCCCATAGACACACTTGGGGTCAAGTCTCAGTTTTACCCCTCACTGTGGGACTGGAGTGGGTTATGTTACCTTTCTGAGCCTCTGTTTTCTCATCTGTACAGTGAGATGATGCTCTTCTGTGTGGGAGGCTCCAGACAGCTTCTCAGAACCATCTCCAGGGTTGATAACTTGCTAGAAGCACTCACACAACTTACTGAAATCCGTGATGTTCGCAGTTACAGTTTGCTGTAGGGAGAGGACACAGATAAAATCCACCAGTGAAAGGAGCACATAGGGTAGGGCCCGAGAAGGGGCCAAACACAGAAGTTCCCTCATCCCGTCCCTGTGGAGTCAGGACTTGCTCTTTCCCTGGGGTAAGTGTGTGACAGCAGTCACGTGCTACTGCCAGCCAGGGAAGTTCATCTGAGTCATGGTGTTCAGAGTTCCCGCTGGGACTCGATGACATGGGCGGGGTTGACTGGTTGGATGATCGGTTGCCCAAGCCATTGATCTTAGTCTCTAGGTTGAATGAGATGATGTGACCCAATGTCCCACCCTAAGCCACATGGTTGGTTTCTCTGGCATGGCCAGCCCCCACCCAGTATCACGTGGTTAGACCACCCCTCCTGACCCGAGGCTCGCAGGTGGTCAGAGACTCCCCTCACATCCTACCCCTGGGGACTCCTTCCAAGAAGCCCAGGGCAAAGGCCAGGCCTCATTCTGGGTGAGTGAGATTCTCTGGTACACAGTGGGAAAGAATGGAGTGTGAATGTGGCTGGGAAACGGTTAGCTATTGGCTTGTTGTCTGTGAGAATGACTTTGGTCCTGGCCGGGTGGCTCAGTTGGCTGGAGTGTTGTCCTGTACGCCGAAAGGCTGCGGGCATGATCACTGGCCAGGGCACAGACCGAGACTGAGTGTTCGCTCCTGGGTTGGGAGGCGTATGGGAGGCAGCCAGTTAATGCTTCTCTCTCACATGGATGCTTCTCTCTCTGTTTCTCTCTCTAAAGTCAATAAACATGTCCTTGGGTGAGGATTAAAAAAATACTTCAAATAAAACCAATGTGAAGCACCTCCTACGGTACATGGAGCCCTGTCTACTTAAAACGGTGTCTTTCTAAGCACGTCCTTTGAGCCCCCTTTTACTTAAAATAAAAAAAAAAAGCATATGTTCCTGTGACTTCTCCTTTGGTTTTTTAGTTGATTTTCATATTTTAAAATCTCATTCATTTACTCATGAATTTATTCATTCAGTACATATTTTTGAGAGCTCACTTTATCCCAATACAGATGTGGCTCCTACCTGCATAGAATTTACAGCCTCCTGCGGGACACAAACCAGAGCAAGATCAACTACACACACACACACACACACACACATACACACAGATGCATGCATACAAGTACACAAAAGAGGACTAGCTGTAAGTTATAGAAAATGCCTTAAGGGAAGGGGGAAAGGGTGCAGAGTTAAAGAACCGCAGGGGGCCCCGCCGGGTGGAGCTGGACAGAACCTAACGGCTGAGGTGCTGCGGGTGGAAAGGAGGCAGCTCTGCAGTGACTCGGTGTTGTGGGCAGAACATTCCACAAAGGGAACGTTTCCTGGGGTGGCAAAGAGCTGGTGTGATGAGTGAGTGACAGAATACACTCGTGTCCGGGAGCTCTGTGAGTGAAGGGCTCTGAAGGGGACATGGATTCAATGCAAGCGTCACAGGGGCGTCCTAAAAAGGCCTTTATGCAAATAAATGACATTGTTCAGCCTATACTTTTAAATATTACATTGGCTGCTCTGTGGAGAATCGATGTGGTTTGTGGACGGGGTAGGAAACAGGTACAAATCGGAACCCGAAAGACCTCTTCGAAGTCTGCTGGAGCAGTCTAAGAGGAGAGTGGTCTGGGTGATGGAGGTGGACATGGTGAGGCACCTGTGATTTGAGATGCGTTTGGAGGCAGTTTGGACAGGTCTTGCCCATGAGGAATGTGAGGGGGACATAGGGATGGAGCAGGACTCTGGCCACCCCTCCATCTCCCGCCCCGCTGTGAGCACGTGCGTGGGGCCGGTCCCTGAGCTGGAGGAGATTCTCCGTAGACTGGCCGCTTCCCCCCTTCCGGTGCCTGCAGGCAGTCGTCCCTGGAATTCCAGCTGTCTGAGTCCACCCGTCCTCCTGGCCCCAGTAATGCATTACAGGCTCAGCCAGCCAGTGAGGGCCCTCTGGAGCTTGGTCCCAGCCTTTCCTGCTTCACGGGTCACCTCTTCACCAGTGTGGTGGTTCCCCAGGCAGTCTGATTCGCTGGTGTGCTCTGAACGGGCCGCTTCTCTCCAGGCTGTAAACCTGACTTTGCCCAGACTATCTGCGGTGTTTACCACTGAACTCTGATTTGATTTAGAAAATTAACCGATGCTACTTCATCCTCTGCTTTGGATCCTAACTTGGTCTGAGTCCCAGAAAATGTGCCATACATGTTTCTCTCTTCTAAAACAGATTTTATTTATTTATTTTTAGAGAGGGGAAGGGAGGCAGAAAGAGAGGAAGAGAAACATCAGTGTGTGGTTGCCTCTCAAGCATCCCCTGCTGGGGACCTGGCTCACGACCCAGGCATGTGCCCTGACTGAGAATTGAACCAGCCACCCTTTGGTTCACAGACCTGTGCCTGGTCCACTGAGCCACCCTGGCCAGGGCCATACATTTTTTCTAACAGTTTGTGAGAGTAAAATTCATCTAAGTAAAATACCTAAATTTCTAAGGCATTATTTGAGTCAGAAAAGACAAAGCAAATAAGCTCTGAAACTATATATAAGAGTCTATTTTTCCAAACAGCTCAATTTTAAATCAGTGGTCCTCATCGATACATCATCACACTAATTAACTTTTATTGAGTCCATAACGTGTCACAGGCATTGTCCTAGTGCTTTCCATGCATTAATTCCTTCAGTCATTTGAAGAAAACAATAGGACGGGTACAGAATGATTTGCATTTCATAGGTAAGACTGAGACCCAGGAAACTGTGATAACTCACCCCCAAGTCTTACAACAGTGAGTGCTGGAGCCAGGACTCGGACAGCTTGGCTCTGGAGCACGCCCTGCTCGGGACCCCACCGTGGGCCTGTTCATGGAGCCCTGTGATTCTGTGATACCATGAATGCAGAACTGAAGGTTAAGTGCAGGCACGCTGAGGGAGAAAAGTGGAAGGCTTGCGTATTATGTATTATGTTAATTTTTAGATTTTTATTAACAGATTTTCCTGAAAGGTCAGAAAATAATAAGGTACATGGGAAAAAATAATGCGATTTCTTCTATAAAAGCTACAGGAACGCAAGACGGAAGGCGTGCCTAAACTTGGTTGTGGCCGTTGCCTGCCAGGGCGGTCCAGATGAATGGCCAGTTCACACAGGCTTCCTGGGTTGTCAGTAATAGGCTTGGGGATAAAGGTCGTATTCATCTTGATAGCAAATGAATATTTATTTTTTTAAAATTCGCTATTTTGGCATCCTTGGATTGATTAGCCTGCTGTTTACAGAAATAAATCAGGGAAGACTTGGCACATGGTGGGCTCTGTTTTCCAGACATGGAAAGAAATGCAGGCGGCATTCCCATTAGCTCACTGACTAATGAGACAGGGTTGGCCACTTTCACAGGACTGGGTTCTGGCAAGAACAGCTCTTTTTCTTTTCACAATTGGGTATTTAATCTTAAAATTATTACCATATGCTGGAGAGTGAAAAATATATGTACATGTACATACTCTGAACAAAAGACAGCTTTCTCATGGCCTGTGGACGGCTATCATTGCCAACCCTTGACATCCTCCACATGGAAAAGCGAGAGTATTGGGTTTAGTCTTGGGGAGAGTTGGCTTGGGGGTCTCCTGCTGAAATTGTGAGCAGTCGCTCAGCATCTGTCCTGCTTGCTCAGCACCCTCCATAAATGACAAATGTCTGTGCCAAATGTATAGAATTGATCCATTGAACTCGTATGGGGTGTCCTGTTTGTTCCGGCTACTGTTTCAGATCCCGGGAGAACAAAGGCAATGAAAAGAGAGAATCTTCCTCTCATGAGGCCTCTAGTCTAGCGGGGAAGGCAGGCCTGTAAAGAATTAAGTGCGCAGGGGACTGCATGCGGAGTGCTGTGACTACGGCCGTGACTGCCGGGAAAATGATGCTCAAAGATCCCTGGCACAATTTGAGGGGGCTTCAGTCTTTCTGAACCTTGTGATTGAACATACACATTCAAATAACCTTGTACAGCCTGCTAACTTTCATTTCAGTGGTGGTTCCCATTTTATATGGTTCCCATTTTATATGGCTGAGGCCCTGCCTCCTCAGCTGCCACCGATAAGTGGTGAGAAAGGAGCCCCAGGGCAGGAACCTGATGAGAAAATGTATTGACTTTTTAAGGAAAAATTCAAGATAATGATTCCAGTGACATAGTTCAGTTTTCTAGGATTTATTATTATTTTTGAAGCAGAAATAAGGCAGTAGGGCTCCGTCAGCTCACACCGGGCCATTTGCTGACGGCAAGTGTCCCCAAGACCTTCCTGAGTGTCTCTAAGGTCAGGGAAGATGGCAGTGATTTGGATAACTATTCTTGGCTTTCTGTAAGCCGATATGTTTTGAGACTTCTTAACGCTTCATGCTTAAGAAAGATGGGTTGGGAGGTACAGTGGCAAACGGAACTATGGAGACTTCTTCTGTTCTTGGTACTCTCACTTCATAGATCCTAGGGGACTTGTTTAAATATATATGATACGTGTGACAGGAAGCATCATGTTCTCTGTCATTGTGATGTCACTTGTGATTGCATCCTGAGTTCATGTTTAATGGAAACACGCTGTGTTTTCTAAACACCAAAAACACGTCTTAGTGTAAGCTTATTTTCTTATAAGAACTCTTTGTTGTTTTATATCCAAAGTTAGAGTATTTCAAATGGGCTAGTCAGTGTATTTCAAAAATAAATCTCAAGTGCACATCATGATTTTGTAGAGTTGCGGGGTTATTCTGTGTAGATACGTTTTTATTCATTGTCTTTATTTAAACTTACAGCTAGAACTTATCTTTCACTGGCATGACAGCGTCCGCCAGAGAGGCCGTGGCTTTGCCCCCCCCCCATCCCCCACTCCTGTCCACATTTCTGTGGCCAGGTAGAGGACGAAAGGAGGACATTGGGGGTTTAGGGACATCCAAGGCATTGCAATTTTCAGGTGACCAAATTCTGCCTCCTGCAGAAATGGAAATGTCACTCACCTTGGGCCGTATGTTGAGAGGGAGCAGGTCTGCTGAGAGCCTGCCTGATGTTTCCTGTAGGGCGAGGATGATGCGCATACATGCTGTCCACATGTGTTGTGTGTGCATATTATGTATAATTGAAGAAATGTCTTGTGGGTAAGAGGGTTTTACAGTGGCCACATATATTAAGGAAGGAAGTTTTCCGGTGGCTATTTGATTAGTTTCTTTCCACTGGTGAAGAATTAAAGGCGGCATTTCCTCTGGTTTGAAAGCACTAATAATTAATACTTAATGAGCATCTAGTTGATGGGAGTTTTGATTGAGGGGTTAAACCTAATATTTGTGATCCCCAAAGTCACATTTGTTTGATCCAAGGGTACTAGTGTGACGGGCAGATGTGATTGCACTGACAATCTTGACTTACAACTTGCCATTTGTCCAGTTCCGTGTATGTGGATTCCTGTGAATGATAAATATTGCTGAGCCCGCTTTAGCGTAAAGACCCACAGGCTATTAACCAAGGGATCTCTTTTGTCGTATCACTTCATGAGTTGTTACATTTCTCTTCAGTGAGACTTGTTTCGTCGATGTTAGGCTGTGATGACTGAGAATTGCAATTAAACAGATCATTATTTGCAAACCGACTTGAACCATCTTCGGGAGGTGGATGAGGCAGGCGGCTGCTTCCTACTCCACGGGCCTGTCACCGGCACCAGGTGAAAGCACTCGGTCACAGGTGGGGAACATGAGGCCTGAGGGCCGAATCTGGCCCTCCACCTTGTTTTATCCAGCCCAGCACCTTGTTTCTACACCAGCAGCAGCAGCAAGCTCTCGTTTGACTGTTAAGGAGTAGCTACATTTACACAGTCCTAAAGTTACATTTGGCCCTTCCAAGGCAACCTCGAGGCTGATGCGGCCCCCGGTGAAAATGAGTCTGACACCCTGCACAATGCCCATGAACAGGGTGCAGGTGCTGAGAAGTGCAGAGTGGGGGAGGGGGGCTATGATTCATGGGAGAAGGTTCTTCAGTTAGTTACTATCACCGCAAGCCAAAATGATCGCACCCTCCATAAATGGAGAAAACACTGTTATTCACAATTTGCAAAAATTGCTTCCGTGAGCAAGGAAGAATTCCACGTAACTACAGCTAGAAGTGAAATCCAGTTGAAGACGATTAACTCCACTAAGCGTATTGAGGGTTCTGGTATAGTTATTATGAAAGGGGCCCACCTCAAACAGTTTAAATATCCACAATGTATAGCTACTTGTAACAATGTTGGTGTATGAGAATATTTAGAGGTATGTAGCTTCCTCTCTGGGAGCTACTCCCTGGGAGCAGCTTCCAAGTAAATCCAGTAAACACAAGAGCTTCCTTTTCTGCTGCTCTGGCATCACAGACTTCATCTTGGCTCCAGGCCCGAGAGGCAGGACGGAGAGATGACTGAGCAAAGTTATCAGTGCCATCTCCGAGGCCGGCGTGGCTGACCGAGAGCCATTAGTGGAGGGTTTTACGTAATTGGATGTGCTGCAGATGATAAAGCCTGCATTAGTGTTACTCACTCTGCTTCTACTAGCAGACTTTCATTAATAATGTTAATTCCGTTCAGTGCCCTGCTGTGCCAAATAGGTATGAGTATACTCGGAGACACATTGTTTCTTTAAATAAATAAACAGCTCACTCAGAGATGCATCTTTGAATAGAAAATTAGAGCTGAATTTAAAATAATGTGGTTGATTGATGTTAGGTTTTAATAAATAAAATTGCAATCATACACCATATTTAAGAACTGTTAAATGCCGTGGGTTTTTATAAAACACGCCGGTTCTCGGAGCAGTAGCTTGTATATGTTATCACCACACATGCATCCCTCTGATGGATTCCTGGTGTTAGCCTGTACCAGCCACAAGAATGTGCACGTCATGTTTCAAGATTAGCAGAAGGCACGTTTGCATATTATGTGCACCTGCTGGCTGGGCTGGTGTTTATGGGTTTGCAGGTCATGGCCGTCTCTCCTTAATTCCTTCATTTTTCAGGCCACTGTGTCCTTTGAAGCCTTGTGGATCCTTTTCAATCAGACATTATCATGCCTTCTTTTTTGAAATGTTTAAATTTATTGACTTTTAGAGAAAGAGGGAGAGAGAGAGAAAGAGAGAGAAATATTGATTTGTCGTTCCACATATTTTTATATTCATTTGGTTGATTTTTGTTTGTGCCCCGACTGAGCATGCAACCCCAAGCTTGGCACACTGGAATAATGCTCTAACCAACTGAGCTACTCGGCCAGGGCCTATCCTGCCTTCTTAACCGCGAGCAACGCCAACTTCGCAGAGCGGGGAACAGTCCTATTTCCAGGGTCCAGGGCATGAGAGCAGTGGAGTGGTTCGCTGAGGCAGGCACCAGTGGGAGCAGAATTGGACCCAGTACCCAGCAGAAAGGTGGAAGGTAGCAGAGTGCGGAAGCCCAGGCAAGGGCTTGTGCACATTGGGGAGGGAATCTCATGGATATCTTAGCAACAGAAAGAAGCTCCTGAAGAGGAAGTTAGGAAGGTGTGGATACTAGAGCCCCTGCCTCTGAGGTGGGGCTTCCAGGCGAGGAACCACGCCCTGAGGCCCACCAGCTCAGGGGCTGCAGGAGGGAGTGCCGTGGGGGCCAGGTTTTATGTGGTAGCTGTTGTTGAGCCAGCCCACTGTTCTATTTCCTGTTAATGTATTGCTACTTTTAATTTTTCAAATGGAGAACCTATATGTTGAGCCTGAAATTTTACCAATAATTCTCTTACAGCCTTTACTATCTTCTCCTTCAAATTGATCACCCTGAGAAGACTTTGGGAACTGTTGGGGAGGTGTGCAGTTCAGAAAGGGAAAACAAATGGGGGCTTTTATGGCCCGACTGGGGATGCCCCTTCCCCCTGAGGGGGGCATTGGTGGCGGCAGCGGCGGCTTTTCCCTCTGATCGCATCCCCTGCCTGGAGAAGGCATTTCTGCAGATCGTGTTCAGCTTGAAAACTTGCTTCCCTTCTGGGGTGGGGAAGTCCTGCAGGGATCCGCGTGCTCCCTTCCCAGGGCGTAGCTCACTGCTAAAGCTGATTCCTCACGGAGAGCATGTGACGTCCCCTGGGTGTCCCTCCGTTGTGAACCCCAAGGACCGCGTAGAGTTTCAGGGGGCCTGTCAGGGCGTCTCGGTGACAGCCAAGTGCCCATGCCAGTGGGCGTGCCTTGAATAGTGTCTTCAAAACAAAGTATTTTTAAATGTCTTCAAGACAGGGGAGCTCAATTTATCATGGTTAAAAAATTTCTGAGAGGAAAGGACATTTAAAAAGTCAAAACAACAGAATGATTTTAAAAATCTGTTTTGAGACATAGGTTTTTGAGAAAACTGATATATATATATATATATATATATATATATATATATATATGAATCTTCAAATGCCTACATATTAAAAAATGTCAAATGGAATTCTTTTAAAGCACAATCTTAAAAATAGGTTTTCACAAAGAAGATAACGGTTTGGAAATTTCTGTGCACTCATTTGCTTTTCTTTTTTTTTCTTTTCCTTTTATTGCAAATTACCTCTTCGCTGGTTCTCCTCTCAGTAAATCTAATTTCTCTTTGAAGATGATTTGTCTCTTCCTGGATTGCCTTCCTTCACCACCATAAAGACCTCTATTAATTTAAATTAAAGTACTAACCACAGAATGATTAATTTGTTTAGCAGTTAGAGTTTTAATATTCTGTAATCTGATATAGTTCCCTCTTGCTTAGTCTGGTGGAATTGGTTCAGCAGAGACACTTATTTATCAGAAGATCATTTGATACATTTGACAGCGAGCCGAGTTTCTTCTCCGAGGCATGCTTCTTGGACTTGTTTCTCCACCATATTTTATTGCCTGTCTTCTGATGCACAGCTAAGCTTACGTGGTGCTGAATTTTGGTGGAGGGAACCGAAGTCCATTAGGAGGGAAGAGCAGGGGACCAAACCCAGAAGGTGCTTATTAGCGTAGGCCCTAAAGCTGGAGAAGCCCCCGTTTGGAGGGGCAAGCAGACGTCTCTCCCCCATTCTCAAAAGACTACTGAGTTCCCAATGTCCTGTCACCTGCTCTCCAGAAGAGGCCACTTAATAATATAATCTGCCATGATGCTTTCAAATGGTACAGTCTAAGGTTTTTCACAAAAATGTTTCAACATATAACTGCTTTGAAGATTTTTTTTCCATTGTGCCTTCTGTGATTAGTCCCAATCAGAGTGACTCCGTTTTTGTTGTTACAGCCAACTTATATCTCAAAGCGTAGACATCGTCTCCCAGGAGATTTTTAGGTATGAAAGTGAACCTCTGTGTATTTTTATCCTGACGTAAGCAGCCTTGTATTTATAGAGGAAATTTTATTGAAGGGATTCAGAACACTTTAGAAATGTTTTATGATGAAAATAAGAATAGATGTGAGTCTTCAGGAGGCACAGAACCAAGACCGATGTCGGGTTTCTTCATCCTGTTTCCTCGCTGGATGTATTTGCTCAGGAGAGTTCCCTAGAGGCGTCCCCAGGCTCCCCAGGGGAAAGCTTTAGTGTTCTCAGAACAAAATAACTCAGTGGCTTGGTAAAAATGCTGACAAAATAGAAATAAACAGTCACATGCTAGCCTCTTTGCCTTTGTTTTCAAGTGGAAAAGATGCATAAAAATACTCAGATCATTAAAAAAAAACAACTATTCCACAGCCTCCCTTTGTAGAGTGCTGCATATTTTTTTTTTCTATCCATTGTTTTCCAATAGCTCTTAAGTCAGCTTTCTCATTCGTTAATTTATTTTCCCGGAATCGGCTCACTCAGCTTTCACTGAGGTTTCCAGACAAGAGGCTGGATGACTCGGCGACACCAGTGTATCCTATGCTTTTCAATTAACCCAGCGCTGACACCTCTTAGAGACCCCATGGCTACCTCGGACGGGCGTTCTCAGGGGTGAAAACTACACTGATATACCTTCGAAAGGATATGGTACATCTCTGGCACAAATGTGGTTGAGCTAAACACACGGGCATATTTCCTAGGCTCGCCTCAGTAGTTAGGCAGTAATTAGGTGCAACAGTGAGTCATCTGTAAAACTGAGACTTAACTTACTGAAACCCACACACAGCAGAAGATTCACGGATCTGGCAGAATCTGTGTAAGAAGCCTGGCAATCTGCCAGGCGAAGAGTAGAAGAAAGAGGTTTTCACTTTCAGCCAGAATATGTAACGTTAACATTCCTAAAAGGAGAATCCGTCAAGGGGAAGGGGGTGAGAGAGGGCGGGCTAACATTTTTAGTGCCATTGGGAAGTATGTGGACGTCTCCCATTGGTGGTTTTCTCTCTGAGTCACAACCCTTAACTGAGGTTTCATTGTCTCTGTGTCAGAGATGAGAGAACTGAGCTCCGAGAGGTTAATTTCTTTTCCCCGAAGTTTTAGAAGGTGGGAGTGTCGGAGTACCAATGTGACATTTGGTGAATTTGGCCTCCAGATGCATAAGGTGATTTGCAGCCTCAGCACAGCAGTGCCTGTGTGGGGAGAGCAGCTGAGGGGTTAGAGAGGGTTTCAGTGGAGGAAGCAGCGATCCGGGAGTACCCAGCAAGTGCTTGTTGATTGCACGGCACACACTGCATTCCTAGAAATAAAACTGTTGGAGCAAAATCATCTGGACTATACTAGCATGAGTAGAATAAAATAAGTCTCAGAATTTGAGAATGTACCCCGCCCCCTTCCTCTGGCCGGGGTTCAGAACAGGTCTCGCTAAGGTGCCTCACTTTAGCATGACTTGTTTAGAGCGGAAGGCAGTCGGGACCCTGTGGGCTCAAGAGAAACGTTTACCTCCCCCTGAAAGAACTGAAATGGGGGCTCTTGCCCATAGCGAGTGTTACCACCAGAAATCACATTTTGTGACCCGCATGGCAGGGCAAACATCTAAGTACTGAACATCTGCTCTGGTCATTTGAACATCACGCACTTTCCCTGTGAAGTCTCGTGGGTCTTCCATATTTTTCGGACTATAAGATGCACCTTTACTCCCCAAATCTGGGAGGAAAACGGGGATGCATCTTATAGTCTGAATGTAGCTTTACATTTATATTGGTGAAATATGTTATTAAATATTTTACCACATTTTTTGCTTCAAAATTTTTTTCCCCATTTTCCTCCTCTAAAACCTGGGTGTGTCTTATGATCCAAAAACCACGGTACCTTATTTCTTGACACAGGATGCCCTATATACCTCATTTTACCTGTTTGTCTCTGAACCCCCCATGTATGTGGGGTTCCCATATGGACAGCTGTGATTATATTTGGTTATTTTCTCTGCCTGACCCATCTCATGTGAATTCCATTGTCAGGCCAGCTGAAAGAACCTCGAAGGGTAAAGTTTTTCCTGCACCAACACTACCACTCTGCCTCACATTTGGTCCAGAGGACACTCAAAGCTCGAACCTTGGACCAGGGAGAGAGAAGTCCTGTTTCTCAGATTTCCAGGCAGGGCTTCAGAGTTCTGTGTCCTTGTGTTCCCAAATGGCATATTCTAGTAACTCCTTCAATGTCCCCCTCTCCCTCATGAAAGGGCTGGGAGTCACAGCACACGGATTGATTTTCCAGAAGGATCTCATCTTTCTAATTTCTGCTTTTATCCCCTTCCATTCTTGAGCTGTGTGTCAAGCTGAAAAACTATTTTGTGTTTTTGGGGGTGTTTTTTTACTATTTTTTGTATAGTCCTGCAAAAGAGGGCTAGCATTTTCTTGTACTTCAAAATTTGGTTTGGAAGTACTTTATTTTGGACACACTTTGACAACTTTTGTTTTCAACCTTTTGGGGCTTCAGATAAACTAGGACAAAGAGCCAATTTACTATCCTGTTGTTAGATACTATTTTACAAAGAAAGAACCTAAGTAATACAGAATTTAGATGGATCAGAGGGAATGAGTATTCCAAGGTGATGACTGGGTTATTACTAAGAATGATTGGTTATCAAGAATTTTACAACTAAAAAGTCACTTTGATGTGGACTAAAGTCATATTTCATAATACTTTAGAAGTGTCATTAAATCATTGCTCTAGGTTTAGAATAAAGCAGTTTCTTTAATATTGTGATTTTTAAAAGATGTCCTGGAGGTATTTCACTATCAGATATAATGGCGGATACTGTATTTTGCTGTATATAATGTACACTTTTTTGCCCAAATTTTTGAGGGAAAAATAAGGATGCACATTATTCTTGGGTAGTACTAATTCTGTATCTATGTAAATGTTTTTGATTCTTTTATGCTTATGCATTAAAAGTGTAATGCTAGAAAGCAATAATGCTACCCATATGCAAACTAGTACCCTGGAATACGATAGGGTTGGTTTTGATTCTAAATATAAATAAATCAATAATTGAATTAAAAAATCAAAATGAAAGATTTTTTTTTGCCCTAAATGTTTGGGTCAGGCCTGGCTGGTGTGGCTCAATGGATTGAGCACTGGCCTGAGAACCAAAGGGTCACAGGTTCAAGTCCCAGTCAGGGCACATGCTGGGGTTGTGGGCCAGGTCCCCAGTAGGGAGCACATGAGAGGCAACCACACATTGATGTCTCTCTTTTTCTCTTTCTCCCTTCCTTCCCCTATGCCTAAAAAATAAATAAATAAATAATCTTAAAAAAAGATAAGATGAAAGTTTGGGCCTGTCCCAGAAGCATGGGTGTGCACTATACACGGGAATGCATACACACTGCAAAATATGGCATTTCAGTTGGTCTCTGCTAGAGGTGCTGAACATGCCAGTGTAACTACTCTGAGTCCACTTAATAGGCCACATTTCTTCGATTTCACACTGATGCGAATGGTATTTGGATATTCCTAAATCTCCTGTGCAGACAGGGACCACCTTTGTGTCCCTTGTAGTACTTCGAGTGGCTTTGCCGCAGATGCGATGCTCAGGAAACAGTGACTGTTTGATCATTTCAGTGCGCAGACAGTTTTGGTGACCTCTGCAGCAGAAGCACCTAGGGAGCTTCGAAAAATCCTTCTGCTCAAACCTCCACTCACACCAGTCGAATCGGAACACTGGGAGGCAGGCTGGTGGGCAGCCGAGGCTGCCAGCCATTGCTTCCAAGACACTCAGAAGTTGATATTCTTCTTAAAAATGGAGGCTTTGAAGGAAAGCCGATACCTTAAGTATTTATTAGTCCTCCAGTCGTTTTCGAGTAGTTTCTAAGTAGTTGGCTCAACGACTTAATTTAATAAACATTCTAACTAAACATGCAGTAGATTATGGATGTGTATTCCCGTCCTATTTCTAAACAAACTGCGGAACAGGAACTTGGGTCAGCCCCACTGATACTTCCTGGTAAAAGAAGTGATAACGAGGGGTTAGATCCGGGCTGCCTTGCCACTAGCTCTCTTGCTCTGTCACTTTCTCTAACTGAACTCCCCGCCATCTCTCCATTTATAGATTTTCCCCCTCACAGCAGCTCAAGAATCACCGGTAACTGCATGTATTGTAGTCAGCGACTACCCTTTGTTACAGAGGATGTTTTAGCCCTAGAAAGGCCAGTTTCTTGTTTTGTTAATACTACACATATTATTAGCACAGTCTATCTACCATGTATTGTGGTGTACTGGGAATATAATTTGTGACCAAGTTATAGGCCCTGGTCTTGAGGAACTCACAGCCTGTTCCAGTTCCTTGTGATAAATGCTAAGATAGTGGTTAATACAAGAAGCCAATGTTTTTTTTTTTTTTTTTTTTTCCAGTCTGGCCACTAGGAAAAGTGGCTCACCAGGCAGTGAGCACTCACTGCCTGATTCCTTGTGTTTTGAAATTGGATATAGCAGGATTCTTGACTGTCCTCAGGCAGATAAGCAAAAGTCTGCTCTATCCCTTTTCCTCCTCAAACAGATCAGCAGTCCGCTGCGGAGAGAGACTTAACACATGCAATCTCAACACGGGCAGCACATTGTTGCCTGCTGAGATGCTGGTTCACACGTTTTCTGCATACCTGGCATGGCAGACAGCGTCTATTCCTGAAGCCCTGGAGACTCAGGTCCCGCCCTCCACAGGTCTCTGTAGGTGGCGTCCTGGAAGGGCCTCACTGGTACGTTTTCCCTCTTGGTCCGGAACACTGAAACTTCCAGCAATGCCCAGCATGGCAGAAACAAGGGCCGGGAGCTGAAGTGTTACCACTTCACCCTAAACCCGCCTCTGGCTGCCGCACACCTTTATTTGGCTCGCTCGTGATCAATAGTCTAGCTGGTGGAGAGAGCTCTGTTTCCTTCAGCGTTTTGAAGATACCTTGTAATAGTCCTCTGTAAGCTGATGAGGACGCTGCTGCCAGTCAAATTGTCTTCTAGACCCAGTCTTCTCTCTCTGGAAGCCACCAAGCTTTTCTCTCGACCGTGACGTACTGCAGTTTCCCTGTGCTGGTTCTACAGGTAGATTTATTGTTTTGTTTTCTTCCTTGGTCCTCGGAGGATAATTTTCCACATCATTTTTCTCAGTTCTGGAAACTTCTCATTCATGAGCTCTCCTAATGTTGGTCTGCCTTTTCCTGTCTGTCTTCTGGTGTAACTCCTACTGGAGCCTCTCAGCCCCTCCTGAGTGTCCGTCAGCTGAGCTCCTGTCTTGCATTGCATTGTCTTACCAGGAAGCACTGGGGGTCTCTTCTCGACGCGGGGTGAAATTGACCAATTGTCGCTTTAGCAGTGGCAAGTTTACAAACTATTCTGTTTTTCTAAAATAATTTAGTAACTTCGAATTCTTATTTCCCAATTTCTAATGGGTTCTTTTTCATATGTACTTGCTGTTGTTTAATTTCTGACTGTTTTAAATGCCTTATGTTTACATATGGTTTGTTCCTTCTTGTTCCTACTTGTTTTTTTAAACTGTACTTTTGAACTATTTTAGATTACATTAATTATTTTTCTGGTAACTACTCCCAGTTTTTAAAATGTGATTTCCTTCTTATTGTTACTTTTTAAATGCATTTTGGAATTTTTAAGTATGCTCTTATCTTATATAGGAAGTTTTAATTACAATCTTTGTGCGTTTCTTGTATCTATTATAACAAATTAACACAACCTTAGTGGCTTCAAACAATGCAGACCTACTGTCTCACAGTCCTGTAGGTCAGAAGTCTGACATGTTTCATTGGTGTGAATTCAAGGTCAGGGCTGCATTCCCCCTGGAGCTTTGAGGACAGAATTAGTTTCCTTACCTTTCAAGCCTCTAGTGGCTGCCGGCATCCTGTGCTCGTGGCCCCTTCCATGTTCAAAGTCAGCAATGTCCCTGTGAGTCTTTTTTCTACTGCATCATTCCGAGACTGACTTTTCTGCCTCCTGCTCCTACGTTTGTGACCCTAGTCACCGGGCCCACTGGATAATCTTCCTACTGTAAGACCAGTGGACGAGCGACTTGACTTCCATATGAAATCTCATTCTTCTTTACTGTGTAATCTGATGTGCTTGCAGGTCCCAGGGATTGGACACGGGTATCTCTGGGGCTGTTATTTTGCCTACCACCCTGCCATGTTTGCTGATCATCTTGGGAGTTTCACTGGCCTCCAACCAGTCTCCTGGGTGCTGCTATTAACTGCTAACTGCCTTTCCTCGTTCCTTCATCTGGGGGCCAGCAGACCAAAGCCCCCACTCCTTGGCTGCTTGGTTGTTCTATTCCTGACAGCTGTTTTGGACGACTCAAAAGGGTACCATTTACACCGAAGCTGTGAAGCTAATTCCTTTTGGCAGTAGAGATGTTTGCATAGGTGGAAGGGTTAGGAGGGTTATGCTGAAATGTTGATTTATTTTTAACACAGAAAATTAAAAAAAATTTTCTTTTCTCTCATTTTTTTTTGTTGCTTTGAGTTTTTTCACAGAGGCATGGTCTCAAAGCATGAAATCAGTGTCATCTGGGTTGGAAATTTTCCCAAAATTACCTTCTAGGATGTTTATTTGTCAGTCCCTTAGTTCAGCTAGGACTGTGAGCGAACTTAGGTTGTTTTCTGAGTTTTGGCGAGGGCGGACTATTTATTACTGCACCCTCTCGTCCAGCATAGCTAAGTTTTGTGTCTTGTAAGCCAACGGATTCTTGAACTCATTGCTGTTCCTTTTGAAATTTTGTCTCAGAAAAGCAGAAGTTCCTGGGTGGTGTGAAGTTCAGAGATCATCCTAGATGCTGTTAAGATCTACCCATTGACGATGCCCCACTGCAGAGGGCTGAAGGCCAGGAGTACATGCTCTGGCATCTCCCTCTCCTGTGCAGTCGATTTCACCGAATCATTTGTTTTCATGCCAATGTCAGCTTCCATTTTAGGGCAAAAATCTGTTAATCACTCTGAAGTGTCTCTTAACCCCAATATCTCTACTATGTTTATTGCATTGAGCTTTGGCTCCAAGTCACGGGCTGATATGCTCTCTCCTCACGTGAAACATACATACATACATACATATGTTTCCGTTGGGGATGGTGAAATAGACCACAAACAGTCCAGGAAGTTAATAAGGTCATTTCATGTAGAAATGTTGTGATGAAAATAAAACTGGGCTATATGACAGAGAGAGAGAGAGAGAGAGAGAGAGAGAGAGAGAGAGAGAGAGAGAGCCCGCGAGCGCATTTATTTGGGGATTTTAGGAAAGATCCTACTGAGGAGGTGACAGTGGAAATGAACCCCAACAAAAGTCGTTAGGCCACGGTTTGAAGAACAACAGCGAGTGCAGAGCCCGAAGCAGAGCTGAGCCTGGCGTATGTGTATGCTGAGAACAGAAAGGATAAGCTGGAGCACGTGGGCCAGGGCCAGAACCTTAGGAGCTGAGTTCAAGGTCCTGATCCCCAAGGTCACGGGGAGGGCTTGAAATTCACTGAAGGTCCAATAGGCAGCCACAGATAGTTGTGTACAGAGGAGTGACAAGGTTCCATTTGTGTTTTTAAGTGACCCTACTTCCCCTAGTGGGGACAGTACATTGTAGAAAGACCAGCTAGAGGGCCCTTGGGATAGTCTAGATGAGAGAGGGTGGTACATTCACAATGGAGAAGAGTGGGCATATTTTGAGGTTAAAACCTACAGGATTTACTAACAGAAAAATCTGGGAGGTAAAGGACAAGGAAAAATCAAGGGTGACTCTTGCCGCTTTGACTATGTCATGAAGGAGTGAGTCAAACACCTTTCCTCACAGCACTGTCATCCTGGTGTCTGGAAGCAGAGGGTGAGAGTCATGAGTTGTTTCCACTAATTCCTCCCAGCATTGCCGTCCTTTGTGTGTCAATCTCCTCATTAGCCCTTCATTACTTTGCTCTCTTTCTATTCTCTCTACACTATCTTTCTCGCTTAAAATAATTTTTCCCAATATATGCTCTGCATCTCCATAAGCTGCCTTAAATCAAGGTGGAGCATGAAGAAATGATAAGTAAACATGAATAAATTATAACCAGATGACATTATAACCTGAGCTGTTGATTGTCCACTGTCCACATATGTAACCTTCCCAGTGATTGTCATTCATAATGTCACTTAACACGCACACGCATTGCTTGTTGATGGTATAAAAAGGTATCAGATGTGATTAGTCGTTAGGCTTTGTTCATCAGTCATTCTGATTTTGCATCTGTGTTATCGGAATTTGTTTATTTCTCTGTCACTCGTCAGACAACTTGAAATAGTTAAGAAATAAGACATTAATAAATTGATGAACAGTTGATCAGGTTGGTTTATAAAAATATCCCAAATTACGGAGCATGTATGATACTAGATTCCGAGTCTCTAGCGGTCAAGGCTGTGTTGATTTCATTTTCTCCATTCTCTGCTTTCCATGGCAGGTGAAGAAGAGATGGTAATGTTGTTTTTAAAGATCATGGGGAGGAAATTTGCAAGCAGATCAGAGAGCATCCAGGAAACAGTACGCTCACACTGCTGAAGAGGGTTCAGAGACCCGATTGCTCGGCGTAGTATCTTCTGATTGATACTGAAATGCAAGCATTAACTTGGCGAATGCCTCGGCGTTTTATTATCTTTATTACAGGTTCAGTCCTTCTTGGATTATGAACTTCCTCACCCACCTCTCTCAAATCCCCTCGCTGACAAAAGGGCTGACAAATAATTAGCCATTCTCTTCTCATTGAAGGTACAGCGGTGATCTCTATTTAATACTCCCATCCACAACTGCTTTCCTCTCTCGTGGTTCCTAATTAAAAGCATCGTATCCTGAGCTGCTTTCTTGTCTGGAACATACGCATCCACACATCTCCACTGCACCTCTGCAGAGGAGGCCACAGATGTAATTACGTGTCTTTCGGATGAAAAAGGCCATTCTGTCTGATCACACAACGAGACTGTCACTTTCCAGTATCGAAACACAACTTTTTGCTGTTCTCTTTGTTCTCTTCTTTAATATCTAATTTTAACCCATAGAACTGACAAGGGGGCGAGTTCCTACCTAAAGAAAAACTGCAAATTTAGCCCAGATAGAGAATGTAAAATTCTGCAAGACTGAAATGACAGATGTCAAATTTGCATCTCCTTTAATGTTTATGTATTTTCCTACAGGCACTTTTAGGTACTTTATAAATAAACTGTTAAAATGTTAATGTTGGGAGGGGAGAGGCAAGAAGAAGGGTGGTTAAGTAACCATGAAATCCCAGGCGTCTCGGTGAGTTGATTATAATTCTATATCACTGTATTGTGTTTGTGCTTTTTGTCAACTTCTTGCTGCTTTTTAAAATGACCAACTTGTTGAGTGTGTTGAAATTATGAGAGACCTTTAGGAAAGGATCTTATAGAGGTATTTGTTTCTTATTTCACATTTTGAATGTTAAAGGCAGAATTCCTAGAAGGCCTGTGGCGCACAGCCCACGTTGGGAGGTCAGCAGCTGCCATGAAGACTTACAGGGCGATGTGTGGGTGGCAGGCGGGGTGGGGTACAGCCTGGGACATGGGCGTTTCTGAGTCCAGTGGCGTCGGTGGCAGCAGCTAGAGAAACAGAAATTTGACTTCTTTAGCCTTGTTCACTTCTGACATTTGTTTTCCATTCAAGAAGTTATTTATTGATTTTCAGTTGTATGCCAGGGACCCTGCAAGGTGCTGGGGTGTGTGAGCCAGACTCAGTGTCTGCCCATTTTGAACGCAGGGCCATCCTTCACTTCTGTGTTCTTCTCCTCTGTCTGGGATGCCACTGCATGAGAAGGGACAAGATCACCAGGGACTGGAGACAGTGGGGCTAAGTGGAGCTTTATAAGCTTCTTAAAATCCTGAAATCCCCATCTCAATGTTAGCCATCTGCTCCAGCAGGGGAGACTCCCCATTCCAGGGTCTGTGGTCCTCACTGAGATCCCAGGCAGAGAATTAAATAGGTCAAGCTGTTCCCTGGCTGGCCTGACCTTCCCTGCAGCTTCTGGCATGTAGCTTCCTGCCTAAGCTCATTGTTCCCCAAGTGCCTTGAACTTAGAGGTCACCGGAGGCTTTGCCTTTGTGGGATATCAGCTACTTACATGTTCTGTATGGTGGCCAGCTTCGTAAGCAAGACACTCAGCTTTCCAAATGTAAGTGCACATCGAGATGTTATAAGGCATATTTCAATGATGCAGACACCAGCCCGCAGTGTCTGTGTCGTTATGGATGAAAAGAGACATTCACGCAGCTACTGAGTCCGGTGGAGGAAAAGGGACAGCATGGCTTTTCTCTCAAGGGGAGCAAAAGCTGTGGCCTCCGCCATGACAGGCCTTTATTGGGTTTCTCCGCCCATTACATGATGGTCCTCATTTACTATGCACAGATTCATTTTAGGTGGTTACCTTTTATAGAAAACAAAGGAGCCAATGCTACTAATCACATTACAGAAGAGGGGTATTTGCAAATGAGAAGGCAAAAGTGGTTGAATCGGTTATACTCATCCTTGGAAGGTTTAGCATAGATTTGAGGAAGTTACTTTGCAGTAAATGTCCTCAATTCAGGGTGAGGGAGTTTTTTATCAAGAGCAAGACTCAAAGAGGCCTAGGTACATTGCAGGCCTGATTCCCCATGGGAGAACCTATCGGTAGGTGTGGGTCCTGTGCATCTCCGAGTGGGGAGCTGGGCCCACCCCACACAGTACGGCCTCCTACATTTCAAGAATCTTAAACTGTAGCATCTCTTAGTTTTTGAATACTGTACTTAGTACTTATTATGTGTCAGGTCCCCTTCTAAGTTCATTTCACCCACGTCGCAGCCCTCTAGGTAGATGATGATGATGAAGAAGAAGAAGAAGAAGATCATCATCTGTTTCACAGATGAGGAAGCTGAGGCACAGAGGGTTAAATGACTTGCTCAAGTTTGTACAACCAGCGGGTCAGGCACTCCGCCTCCAGGATCTGCGCGCTCACAGGAACTGAGGCGGTGCTGTGTTCTTCCAGAGTTGGGTGGCGTTCGCGGGGAAGCAGGCGGAATGAGGAGCCGCAGAGGCACGTTCGAAGGAGCGCAAGCGCATGCCTAGATTTTCTATGTAAACACACTTGTTACTCATGTGGGAAACAAATTAGCAGATTTCAAGGCATTTTTTTCCTATAAACTTATGCTTTTGACCACAACCCAGCTTAATATACTTTTACCTTATAGACACTTACATATTTCTTTAATAAAGGGATATCAAAAAGTGATGAGCCCGAGAAAAACAATTATTTAAATTTCCTTAGGTGGTTCATGGCTGTCAGAGTTAGCCCGTAATCCCTACGCAGGATGATCCTCTGGAAGATGGATCGTGCCAAAACACAGGCTGTGAATCATAATTCAGAACCCCCCAGATCCTACGATGACACTGTACATTTGTAATCGGATTGCTTGCTAGAGTGAATGATTTCAATATTTCCCTTCAGTGCAATATTTGAACCAAGCAATGGCATCAATATTAATTTATGATTTTTTTTGATGTAACTAAAACTTGATTTATCATACAGCATTTTATTGCTGTGGTTAAAGTCTTATAAATCTTTTCCTACACATGTGCCATTCTTAAAGAACATGTCCTGAAACATGGGGGTGCTCACAGATTCTTTCAGTAAGGAGAGAGCGTGTGCGATGAAAAGGTATTTCAGTGTATTGAACGAAACGCTGGGTGACTTTGCCTAAGTACTCTCATAGCTGTAATTGTTCGGTGTAACACATTTCATTAAACTCAGGGGAGAGAGATTCCCCGACCTGGTGTTTTGCTGCAGCACGAATGAAAACTCAAGCTGCGTGAATCAAGTCTGCAGTGCCCCCCTTGTTACCCCTCTTTGCGCCCTGCTGTTTCCCAACTTGTGAATTACGGTCACTCATTTCGGCAACTCCCATAACTACGTAAGGAATTTAGTCATTTAGTGAAATATCAAATTCTTGTCAACTCAGTTCTTTTAGGAAATTCGGTTTCAGTCCTTGTGCATGGAAGGGACCATCTAATGTGGTGGCCATGCCCTCGGACAGATGGGCCTGGGGCGACAGAGCCGGGCTCGGGAGCTGTGGGCCGGGGTGGCAACATCCACGGGGTGGTGGGTGGGGGGGAGGTTGTTCGTAGGGGAAACTCGCGTGTGACTAAGGAAGGAACAGAGATGCTAGAACTGCTCCCCGACTCCCCCGTTTTTGTGAGTGCTGTCAATGTCGCTAGTTGGTGTTTTAAATTGTTGCCATGTTAACACTTTATCATGGAGACCAATGAATAGACGGAGAATATTGAGCGGAGGGCTCCCTGACCTGAGTTCATCTGACGTTCTTTCACTTGGGCTACCAGTGCTAAAAATAAAGTTTCACTTTTCAGGTGACACCTGTCTACCAGTGAGTGTCACCAAACACAGCTGCTGAACATGTCTTTTTAAAAGGCATATGTATGTTCGTCATAAGGGTTAATAGATTTCATTATGCTATGTCCAGGGAAGTATATTCTGTTTTTTTTTTTAAACAAGCCAGCTGTTTTGGAAATTTTTATGATTCCCTAAGCGGAGCCCTGCACCCTGTTTTCTCACCACAGTTGTCATTTGAATAACTGAGGCGTTATGTTTTCTGAAGTTAAAATGAAGCATGTGTTTTGAATTAATGATTGGACTAGTAGATGCGGTGACCTCTTTGATAAAAAATAAACGTGGAAGTTCTGAGATCAAGGTCATCTTCATGTCACTCCAGCAGACCGTCCTTGTTCTGTGCATTGTGGCCATTCAAGTTGAGGAAAGAACTCACTCTAGTCCAATGGAAATGACACCTGTTTCCTGAGTATTTTACATCAGAGATGAAAAGGGAAAAAAAGAACAACCTCAATTTCAAGGCTTAGACATATATTTCTGTTTCCTTCTTCTTTATACGGGGTCACAAGTGGAAACCTTAATTTTGGTTAATGAGTTATCCTTCCGAGGATTGACCTTAGCTATTACTTATGCTTTGGAAGGTTGCCAATATCCTGTTTTGCAGATTTCTTAATTTGTTCTCTATTAATAGCATGATTTATGAGGATGATCTCCTTTGATTTTAAACTGTGCTTCATTTTAACGTGGATAGAAAATCAGTTCCAGAGAAGTGTTGAAAAGGGGTGCCCTCCTCCGTGCACACTCAACTCCAGCACAGGTGTGCCCTGTGACGGCGAGTTACATCTCCATTTCGCCCTGGAAGCTGCTTCATGTGCCCGGGGCTGTTCCCCTCGCCCAGCCAGCGCCTCCCTTCTCCACTTTCCACTTTGGGTCAATGCTCCAGGTCACCACGATGGCCCAGGGCACACCGCTCATGGTGGAACTCAGGGAACTTGCTCACCAAGATGAGGGTCTTGGAATCCACCCTGTTGCCTCCCACCAGCAGACAGCTCTAGCAGGTGGAAAAGGAGGATGGCTTTCACTCCTCCTTGACCCTCCCTCCCTCCCTTTCATGGCCTGTCATGGATGAGGAGAGAATCTCAGCCGTAAACCAGGCGGTGCTGGGCATTAACTCCTTTTACGTTGCTCTTCCAAATCACTGTCCGCTCATCTATTGCTTGTCTTTTCATTTTTTTGCTACTCAGGAATTCTGAGTCATTATACTTAGCTTTTGTAAAAGGAAGCCTTTGAACCCTCACTGCCTTTTTTTGCCTTTTGAATTCTGTAAGTTTGTTTGTTTGTCTAGATGGACACAAAATCTTCTCTTAATTTAGGATACAATGTTTTACCTACCATTGAGAAAAATGTTTGATTTTCAAATTAGGGTTCTTCATTGCAAGATTTGCTATCTTTGGTGTGGTTGATGTTTCACCATTATTTCAGCAGTCCCTCACCCACCTATGGGAGAGAGTTTTTGTGTGATGGATGGATGTTTTCTAGGCAGATATTAGGGTAGGGTGGTCACATCATAATGTTTTTTTTTTTTTTTACTTCTAAATAAAATACAGTGCATTTTAAACTGTCATCTGGAAATACACATGTAAACTTTAGCACCTATCCATCTCATTTTTGGTATTTTCTGCCAAAGATTAGTCTATTCATTTCCCTTCTTCGTGAGGTTATTTCAAGTCATACATAACTAATTACCTTAAATTGTTTTAGAAAAGTTAACTTTTTGTCTGATATTGAAAAGGTCAAAATTCTACTATGTAAATCACAGTACATGAGATAACCCAGAAAGTAAATACTTGAATAATAAGTCCCTGATTGAAGACAATGGAATTTTACTTACAATTGTAAATGTTATTTCATAGTTCACTCAGTTACCTGGCTGGGGGTAATAAAGACTAGGAAATTAAAACGATCCCTTTCATAAGGGAGAGTGCTATACGGTTCCTTTACTGCAAAGCCACCTCCGTTTGATATTACAGCTCCTCGAATTGAGAACGATGTCACACCAGTGCATCTGCAGTGGGCTTTAAAGCTGCCCACGGCACTGGAGGAAAGCAGTGACTCCTGCTTGCGGCCTCGGACTTGTCTTGTGACTCTCCTGCGCTGTGCCGGCCTTTCCTTGGGTTCCTGTCTGGCGTGGCCGTGCACCATGGATTGTGGTCCAGATCTTTCAGGAACCCCCTCTTTGGGGAGAGCGTCTGTCTATTTCTAGCTGCCTTGAAAACCGTCACCCCTCTGCCAATGTGAACACGCAGTTCCTAAGATTCATGTTCCATTCTAGATCTAGTGTCTGAAGGTCATCTTAGCCTTTTCAATATACAAGCGTCTAAGACCTTGATCAAGAAAATCAGCTTACAGCAGAACAGTGTGATGACAACAAAAACGCTAATGGAAATTGCCCTTGTGAAGTGTTTCTTTGGCCGTCGGGCTGAGCTTGGGCCGCGGCGTGGCACGGAGATTTGCCCAGCTGACTGCTCACTATTGCTCCTTGACATTCAGTTCCCATGCGTACTTATTGTGCTGCAAAACATTATCACTCGAAAACATGAATGAACAAAAATGTTTCCCTTTCTTTGTAAAACTCCCACACATGGTAATTTCTTACCATATGAAGGAGAGGTTTATAATCTTAATGGATGCATTAGGAAAATCGGCAGTAGCAATTTTGAACATGTTGAGCCCCTATGCACCTATCCAAAGCTACAGAAACTCTGCAATTATCTGGCTTATAAACTACCTTGAATATTATCCTTTTCCATGGGCACATTGCCCTTAAAAATACCCCTTTGCATGATGGACTGGAACAGCTTTTTAATCCACAGTAACATTAATAAAAGATAAGTGTAATATCAATAAAATTCCAGATTGCTGCTGGAAGTGCTGACAACTTTGTTAATCCTTTATTTTTCACTCACTGGACAGTTTCTGGCTAATCATGTAATTTCCAAAGGGGCAAAGTGCTGTGGGGGGAAAGAAGAAGAACAAAAACCTGCCCTGGAGGATCCTGATGCTTAGGATCTAATAAGTGTCTAGAGACTAATTCTTAAGCGTCAAAAGGCCGAATTTATAATGTCACATAAACACATTAAAGAGCACTACGGGATTTATTGAATCAGAATATTAAAAGTAGGAGGGGCCTGGCAAGCCTCAGGTGCGAGCACTAGTCTGGGAGGGTCAGCCAGACCCCCAAAGCAGCGGCGGCCTACCTGGGCTCACCTGCTGGGCTTCGCACGGCTGAGACCAGAATTTAATTTGCAGAGTTTTCTTGCCATCATTGGGGGTCTGGTTTGTGCAGGGGGAGGATTCTGGGAAATTGTTCATCTTGAGCTTATAGGAAATAGCATTAGAAGCAGCAGTGAACTAGAGCTAGAGATTTTAGTTTCGTGTGTTAGCGTTAGGGTTTTCTAGTTCTGAAATTCCGTGTTTGTTGAGATAGAGTGACACAAAGAGGGACTGATGGGAGCATAGACTAGTGAGAAGTGGCACTAACCATAAGGACTAAAAGTTCTAGAATGTCCTGTGTGCTAGGCCCCGCTTGCAGCCCTTTCCTCCCACCGGCTCATCTCATCCCCGCGGTAGCGTGTGAAGGACGTGCTGTCATCATTCCCATTTAACAGATGAGGAAACTGAGCTCCAGAGAGGTAACTTGCCCAGGAGCAAACCTGGAAGGCTGTAGGAGAAGGTGGATGTGGAGTGACGGGCCCGTCAGTGTCCGGTGCCTTCATTTGGTGCAGGAAGTACTGTGCTGAGGAATTTTCCCATGGGGAACTTTTTTTTTTTTTTAAAAGGACGACCTGGCAATTCCTTCTGTGACATCGTGGTATCTAAGATTTCCGTAAGCTTTCCCCTCACTGATCAGAGGAGTGATCGGTAATTTGAGTAATCAGTAATCCAGCCACAGCTTGCGTCCTTCACGGTTGGATATCACTGCTAGAATTTCCACGTGTCGGCATGCGTGTGACTGAGACAAGAAACACGGTTGCTTGGTCACGTGTGCGTGACGTGTCGCTCGCCGTCTGTCACACCTGCGGAAGCAGCCTCTGTTTGCCACCAGGTCTTCCGTCGGAGGGCCCGTTCTCACTGCGGCCCCATGTCCAGGGGCCAACCACTGACTCGTGTCGCCCCGTGGCTTGGTCTGGAGTTGTGCATCGTCTTTTCCTTCTCGCTCGCTCTAGGGAACTTTACTCGGCTTGCCCACTCCAGCTGCCTGAGCCCCCGTTGTCTGCGTGGGGAGGCGCGCACGGGGCGGAGCGGTGCTGCCGCAGCGTGTCCTCCGGGCCTGTTCGCTCTAGGCGTCAGCCAGCGCTGCTGGTCTGAGAAGCGGGGACTCTGGGGTCTGGGGTCGCTCCGGCTACCCCGCCGTCTCTGTAGGTGAGCAGAAGTGGGGCTTTATTTTATCCTCTCGTGGGCGCACCAGGCTCCTTCCTAATGTGTTCTGGGTTCTTTTAACATCCTGCTGTTCGCCTGACTGATGGAACAGTAAAACTAAAAATGCGGCGCCTGTGCGGGACCTGCACGGGAAGTGCAGGTTGGTTACACACGGAACGTTCCCCCGTGTGGCTGGGGAAACTGCACTCAGCAATCCGTTTGGTTAGCCGGTCGTTGCCGCAGCTCACACCGCGGAGGAGGCGAGCTTCCCAGAGGGTCCGGGTCAGGTGTTTGCAGCGGGGATAAAGCGCATGCGCGGCGTCACGTTTATTCTGCCTGTTCTGCAGACACTGTTAGAGTGCAACACGGGAGAGTGAATTTGCCTGGTACCAGCTGTGGAGTATTGCTGTTCTACGATACAGAATGCCGTCCAGAGCTCTTTCCTTTCCTTCCTTCCCTTCCTCCCTCTCCCTCCTTCCTCCTATTCCCCCTTTTTTTGTTATGAAATAATTAGAAAACATTTAAAATTGTGTCTGTATAAATTAAACACATTGCTAGCAGCTCTAGCGAGTGAAAAACAAACTACTCTTTGGGCCATTTGGTAATAGCTGGAGAACACAGTGAGGAAACCCTAAAAATATATTTGAAGTTTAGAATAATGATTGATAAGGTACTATCAAAACAAACGGAGGTTTAATAACCAGTTATAGAGAGGTAGTTGTGCTCATACAGTTTGCTCTGTCATTAGAACTTCTTCTCTGATAAATCTAGAATCACCAATCTTTCCTCGTTTGCCTGGAATTTCCAGGTCTTAGCCCTGAAAGTCCTATATCCCAGTAAACCCTTAAGTCCTGAGCGACCAGGATAGTTATTAGCAACCCTAATTATATGTAAATCTGAAGGTTTAATTTTATCAATTTCATGGATAAAGTAGTTAATTAACAAATGCCATGCACAAACCTTTAGCTACAGGGTACATATTAACAAATTAATGTTCCTCTAAGTACAGTGGTAGATAATTGAAAGATGAGGGAATGGGTGGGCGGGTGGATGGATAGATGGATGAATATATACATATATAGGAAATAACTGTGTAATATACTTTCTGGTTAGTTAGGGAATGTCACCTATTAAATCCTAATGACCTCTACGGCCCAACATAGTTGTTGCCTTTTTGTCAAGGTGTCTCTGAAGGTTGTAGATGTAACCACTCTGCTCTGTGCCTGTGAAGTTTTGTTTAGACCTCTATTATTGGACTTACTGGAGTTACGTTGTTCTTGGCTGTATATATGTAGCTTCTTCACTAGAGTATGAAGTCTTCGCGGAGCTAGAATGGTGCTTAACACGTCTTCGAACTTTGGCACAATGCCTTGTGCCGAGCAAGAACTGAACATGTTATTGCTGAATCGAGCTCTTCTTACCCACCCCCCAATTTTGTAGCTTTTTTATTTTTAATTTTATTGATTGACATATGCATATACAATGAAACTCGCTCATTTTGAATGTACAGTTCTATATGTGGTAAGAAAATCAAGATGAAGAGCATTCTAATCGCCTCTGAAACCCCCCCGTGACCCATTGTACTCACTCTCCCCGGCCCCCTGGCCCCTGACGAGTTCTGATGCACTTTTCCTCACTGTAGTCTGGCCTTTTCTAGCATTGCCCCCACACTTCCACATGTCTGGCTTCCTTGGCTCGTCATATTGTTTTTTGAGACCCATCCATATAGTTGCTGGTGTCAGGGATCTGTTTTACTTTATTTCCAGGTAATATTCCATTTTACAGATAGCCACAACTTGCTTATCCATTAAACCGTGGGTGAGCAATTAGTCATCTCTGGGTTTTGGCTGTTATAAATAACACTGCTGTAAATATTAACATACACATTTTAATATTGACATTTGTTTTCATTATTAATGGGTACGTATCTAGCAATGCCATTTTGGAATCTTATGGTTAAGTGTATGTTTAAGTTTATAAGGAATGTTCCATGCTGTGCAAAGTGGCTCAGACTTTTGCATTTCTACCCCCAATGCATGAGAATTCGGCTTGTTCTGCATCCTTGCCAGCACTTGGTATTGGCCAGTGTTCACAATTTAGGCATTCTAACATGTGCGTGGTGGTGTCCTACTGTGGTTTTATTTGCATCTCTCTAATGACTAATGATTTTGATGCATTTATTTGTGATTTGTATGGCTTATTGACTGACGTATCTGTTCAAATATTTTACCCATTGTTAAAGTTCAGTTTTTGGTTTTGGGGTTTTGTTTTTTTTTTTGGTAATGTATTGTGTGAGTTCCTATTTTTCTGGATATAAGTCTTACAATTATTTTTTAGAAGTCTTAATTTTTAATTTTTTTTACAGACTCTTTCAAAGGGTGGAAATCTCAATTTAATCAAGTATAATAAACTAATTGTTTCTTTTTGGTTTATACATTTGTTTTTCTATCTAGTAAACATTGTCTAATACAATGTGACAAAGATTTTTCTCTTATGTTTTATTCTAGAAGTGTTATCATTTTAGGCCTTACAGTTAGGTCTCTATCTATTTTGAAGTAATTTTTACATATGGTTGAGATAAGGGACATGGTTCTACTGGAACGTATTGTTCTAGTACAATTTGTTGACAGATTATTATCCTTTTCTCATTTAATTACCTTGGCTCCTTTGTAAAAAATAAATAAATTGACCATATAAATGGGGGCCTTTTATTGGACTGTTTTGTTGCATTAATCATGATGTTTATCCTTATGCCACAAGCTCACTGCCTGTATTCAAATAACTTTACAGGAAGTCTTAAAGTTAGGGAGTGTGAGTCAGTCAGTCCACTTGTCCTTTTCAAAAGTGTTTTCACTATCCTAAGTCCTTTGTACATCTGTATAAATGGTATAATCAACTTGTCAGTTTCTGCTAGGATTTTTATTTCTGGCATTTTTCATTCTTTATATTGATCTGCATTTCCATCTGGTGTCATTTTTCCTTCTGCCTGAAGAATTTCTTTAAAGATTTTTTTAGTGCAGGTCTGGAGATGAAAAAGAAGTTATAAGAAAAAAATAAGACCAATGTCCTTCATAAAACAGGTGTAAAAATCTTTAATAGCGTCATAGCTAATCAGATTAGTTAATGTATAAAAAAGATACTATCTTATGAACTGAGAGAGGTTTATTCCAGGAATGCAAGGGTGGTGTAATATTAAAACAATGCAATGCAACCTGCCAAATTAATAGAGTAAGGAAGAAGAAAAGTAGAAGCATCTCAGTGGCTGCAGATAAAGCACTGACGAAATTCCACAACCATTCATCATGCAGACCATCAACAGACTATGGCCAGAAAGAAACCTTGCAGACGGGGTTTCAAAGAGACCCCATGAAAAAAAATACAGTGTACAAATACCCTCATCCTTAGTGACAAACTATTGAACACTTCCCATTGAAGATCAGGAAAAGGGTGTCCCATTTAATTACCCTCTTCCATTCACCATTGAACTATACTATCAACCCTGCCCTGGAGGTCCCAGCCAAGGCCAAGTTTAGGAATTCCACGCTAAAGAAGTCATAACTTACTCTTTATTGAGAAGTCTGAGAAGCCTTGCAGAAGGTTGTGCTGCCTTGGTAAACAACACCCCAACCACATTTCCCCAGCTTCTGCAGGGTTAGATCAACTTTGTCAACATTTCTCAGTTACATGAAGTTGCTCAACAGTTCACTGAAAACCTAGTGAAATGCTTGTGGCATCAGAATTAATATAGAAAATAAGGGACTCGTTAAATACAGAGAATTATATGGCTGTTATTTGCAACAGAGGACATTTGTAACTAATTCTAAGACTATACACATCCTTTTGTATGGCCTCATGAAAAAATGTCACTTTCTTAATCACTTCTGTAGTTTAACATAAATTGCTGTATTAAGATTCAACAGCTTTCCACTTATGAAAAATAGTCATGTGGCAACATGAAATGATTCACATCTATCAGAATAACATTTTACAAATGACTTCAAAGCATATTGCAGCCATATTGAGAGAAATGTAATTTGATTTTGTTTCAGACAGATTGCATGTTAATAATTAATAATTAGTGGCTCTTTTCCTATCCAAGCACCACCTATGTATCAGGGACCAGCTCAAATTTCAGCTCTTTGAAGTTCTTCTTAATCGGCCTCATTGTAAATGTTTCCTACCTCCTCTAAAGCTTAAGTTATAATCTCTACCACTCACCATAATAGCATTTACATTGTACTGTCACTTTGCTTTTATTAGCATATCTGCAATCATTTTAATTCAGTATACTTTATTTTTCAGAGTTGTTTCAGACCTACAGAAAACAAATTAGTGGGAAGTACAGAGTTTGCACATACTTCCTACCGCCCACACACACATACAGTTACCCCCACTGTTATCATCTTGTCGATGTGGTGCATTGTCACATGAGATTTTGCTCTTGGTGCGGGACAGTCTGTGGATTTTTGCCAACACCGCCAGGACAGTATTACACAGGATAGCTTCACTGGCCTGAAAATGCCCTGTGCTCTCTCTGTTCATCCCACCCTTCTTCCTCCGTGCCCCCAGCCCCTGGGCACCAGTAATATTTTTACAGCCTCCACAGTTTGCTTTTTGTATTTTTGTTTTTTAGAATGTCATACAGGTGGAATCCTTTGGCATTTAGCTCTTTAGATTACCTTCTTTCATGAATTGACAGTTCATTATTTTTTAGCATTGAATAATATCCCATAGTCTGGCTCTACTACATTTTCTTACTTATTTATCTAATTAAAGACACCTTGGTTGCTTCTAAGTTTTGGAAAATATAAACAGAGCTGCTATAAACATCCATGTGTATGTTTTGGTGTGGACATGTTTTTCACTCTTTTGAGTAAATATGAAGAAGGATTACGATCGTTGGATCGTACAGGAAGAGTATGTTTAGTTTTGTAAGAAACTGGCAAACTGTCTCTCAAATCAGCTGCACCTCTTTCAATTTCCACCGAAGGTGAATGATACTTCCTGTTGCTCTGCCTCCTCGTCAGCACTTGATGTTGTCAGTTTCAGATTTTAGTCATTCTGTTAGGTGTGTAGTGGTGTCTCATTGTTTTCACGTGCATTTTCCTGATGACATGTCGTGTTGAATGTCTTTCCATTGCTTATTTACCATCCATGTATTTTCTTTGTTGGGGTATCTGCTAGATCTTTTGCCCATTTTTTTTAAATCAGTTGCATTTTCTTATTGAGTTTTAAAAGTCTTTTTTGTATATTTTGGATGTAAGTCTTTTGTCTGATATGTGTTTGGCAAATGCTTTCTCCCAGTCTGTGGATTATATATTTTACTTTCTTAACAGTGTTTTTCAAAGAGCAGAAGTTTTTAATTTTAATAAAATTCAACTTATCAATTATTTCTTTCATGGATTTAGTTTTCATGTTGTATCTAAATAATCACTGTAAAACCAAGGTCACTTAGCTTTTCTCCTGTCTTTTATTATTTTGTATTTTACATTAAGATATGTGATCTATTTTGAGTTAAATTTTGTGACAAGTGTAAGGTCTCTTTCCACATTCATTTTTTTTGCAAGTGGATGTCCAGTCGTTTTGCACCACTTGTTGAAAAGAACATCCTTTCTCCATGGAATTGCCTTTGCTCCTTTGTCAAAGATCAGTTGACTATATATGTTGGGTCTAATCTGGGCTCTCTATTCTGTTTCATTGATGTAGTTGTCTGGTTTTGTTTTTTGTGGGGTTTTTTTTTTTTTTTTGGCCAATATCATGCTGAAATGGTTGCTGTGGCTGAACAGTAAGCCTGAAGTTGAGTAGGGTCTGTTCTTCTTCAATGCTGTGTTGGCTGTGCCAGGTTTTTGCCTGTCCACACAGACTTTGGAGTCCATTTGCCGACATCCACAACACGACATGCTGCGACACGCTGGGGGTCGCACAACTCTGCAGAGCACGTTGGGAAAACCGACCTCTCGACAACACTGAGTCTTCCTGTCCACATACACAGGGTACCTTGCCGTTCCTTTGGCTCTTACTTGATTTCTTTCACCTGAGTTTTACAGTTTTCCTTATAAAGATCTTGATTATATTTTGTTAGATTTATACCTCAATATTTTGTGTGTGGGCTTGTATTAGTTAGGGTTCTTCAGAGAAATAATAAGAACCAAGATCTGAGCACTAGGTATGTCTGTTGCCACCAGGGGCCAAGTGCTTTTAGCATCTCTTACCTGACTGAGCCGGGATGTAGATCTATGTATTACTAACCTCTGGCTGTACACACAACTAGAAACATTTTATTTGTATACACACACACACATATGTATGTATATATGCATGTGTATATATGTATGTATGTATAGATACACATGTATATTTCTGCATACATTAAACTAAACACGAGTGCCTGCTGATGTCTCCTAGTCTAGTCTGTCACCACACTTGTCATGCTAAGTGCACCCCCATCCCAGTCTGGCTCACCTCTGACCTCCCACTTAGATGGTGAGAAATCTGGCCCCCACTCCCCGACATTCACCGACTTCATTATGTAGTCCATGTCTGTGCGTGTGTGTGTGTACACTCATGTGTTCCGTTTTGCTTTTATCTCCCTTTGGACGCATTTTTCTCTCAAAATTCTTAGCGTTTTGCAAGTTTATGTACTTATTTATCAGCCTTCTTTGAGGGTCAGCCTTGCAAACTATACCAGTGAAAGAGTATCAGGTTACGTAGAAATGAGAAAATGTACAAGAAGATGCTTTTTTCTATTGGGAAGTACTATAGAAATATAAGGTAGTTGTCCGGGGTATCACCAATACTGGCAATATTTGTTTTTTATCAAGTCAGTATTTCAGCAGGAGGGTCGTGTCATAGAATCGGAATAGTCTCACTGAAGGTTTTCTTCGGCTTTCATCCTATATTCTCACCACAGGTAGTTCAGCTGGTCAGCCTGGCAAATCCAGTGGTTGGCTCTGTCATTAACCGTTTTTCACTAACGTAAATAATGTCAATATCGTTCTTATCCGTGACTCATAGTTGATAAGTTGAGTAGGCCCCCCCCACTGCCTCGGATTTCCTGCGCCTGAGTCTCAGGGATAATTCAGTGAGATTTCTCTAGGGGCTGCAAACCTAAATCTTTCATCTGAGTCAGCATTGGCGACTTCTCTGACCGCCCCACGTTTGTTCTGTAGACCCTTCCAGCTGTACAAAGTCCACACGAGGAAAAGGAAGAGGAAAGAAATTTCATGATTGTGAGATGAACTATTTCAACCATTGACATTTATTATTTGGTCCTATGTCTTCACATGAAACGGGGAAGTAAGGGTTTGTCTAATAAAAGTGGGAAAAGCGTGTCGAAGGGGCACCAATTATCCGCACGTTGATGGGTTTTGTTCAGTTCCTTTCTTCACTTAAGATTTTTTTAAAGTAATTGCCTTAACTCGCTGATTTCCTCCCCGTGATGAGATGCAGGGGTTCCCTCCCACACTGGGTGCCTCCTGTCACTGCCTTGTGGCTCCTGGGGTGGAGTGTCAGCTGGCAGGGGCCAGCTCCCATGGCAGGAAGGAACTGGCAGGAGCTGGGTCTGGCTTCCTCGGAGGATCTGATCAGGAAGAGGCGGGCAGGGCAGGCGGGGTCTCTGCCCGGTGACATCGGGTCTGGCCCAGCGCCAGCAGGGGGGCTGCTCTTTCTCCTCCTTTCATGCTGCCTGCAAAACGTGACCTGGAGCCTTGCCAGAAATCACTCTGAGGCTGTCAATATATTCTTTAAAAGCTGTTTTTCTCTCTAAAAATAATTTTCTTAAAGATTCAAAATACCAGGTTCACTCAGTTCTTCCAGAAATGTGTTTCTGGATTGGAGTGGCTGACATTACAGCTAGTGTGGAAAGGGGTGAGCCATCCACTGAAACACCCAAACGCCTATTTTCTAAATATGACAGTCATCTTATTTCCTTCTAACCTGGTAGGCTTAAATTTATACATGTTTTTAGGTGTGTGAGAGTCAAAAGGTGTCTGACCATTACTTGTGGACTCTGGGTATTGATAGGGGCGATTTGGGATATTTCACTCTCTGCTGCGGTGAGGTGATTTTATGCACATCCTTTGGTTCTTGGGACAAAGCAGGTCTTTAAGAGGAGATTATTTCTGCCTGGCCAGAGGAGAAGCTGCTAGCTCCATCTTTCTAGCCACTTACCAGTAGTTTGACCTAAACACGTCCCTCGACCTCCTTGTATTTCAGCTTCTCCACCTCTGACATGGAGACAGCGTCTCTCGGGGGGACCCCATGGCTCGGGAGGGCGCTGGAAAGGGAGGCGATGAGGCCTCCTCTCAGCTCAGCCGGCCCAC